>JAEQBH010004178.1:0-115716 GCA_016808115.1 Tetrastigma voinierianum | reverse complement strand
TCGAATGCATTTTAGTCGCTGGGAGTTATCGCTCGACTTCTGGGTTATTAGGCTGTTTGACCACTCTTTATCATTCGTTCGACCTCCTTATACTTGCCCAATCATGCGTACTTCCTGGGCCTAATCGTTCTTCCGGTCTGCGCATAGGGGGAAGGTCCGCTGAGGAGTCTGAGTCAAGATGGACCGGGGATGGATCCGAAGAATGGCCACGTGGTCGATAGAGCCCCTTCACGATCATCCATCCCCCGTCATAAAGGCAAGGGAAATATTAAGTGAGATCGGTACCCTGCTGGTTCCAAATATTTAAAGGTCACATGAAGTATGCGACGCCGCTGGTCCTGGGTTTCGGGTCGAGCCCCTTTATGAGAAAACCTTCACCTATAGACCTCTCGGGCGTTCAAGTCCTGCGGCCCCGATCTTCACCTCCTTACATCGTCTGTAGTTCCCAAGATGGTCTACTTAAGCGCCTTCGAGAACTTGGCCCCGCTTCCGTGATCTCCCTTTATTGAGAAATACCTACAAGACTAACGTTTGTCTGGTCCTACTCCTACTTTGTGGTGTTGTCACTTTCCGGTACCTTTGTATAAGGAGTCTTCGGTTCCCAAAGATAGCTCGCTATTAGACTTCTTTAGCGTGAAAGAGGCCGCATAGGGCTTTTAGTATATTTCCAAACGGACCAATGCCAGGTTGATCATTTATGATCTTCCATTTTCCCACAAACATTGGAAGGAGCGTTATTTCTTTATCGGGGGTTGCAACTGGGAGTACAACCCTATTGACCGAGAGGATACGCTTGGCATTACGACAGTATGGACTATCCCAGAGAATCTGCATGAGTTTCCGTCCGTGCTAGTCGAGGTTACCTTCACGAATGAGGTCTTCTCTTGGTCGTTGGGGTCCATTATGATCTGATTATAGCCCGAGAAAGCTTCCATGAAGCTGAGGAGCTCGTGGCTGGGGCAAGAGCGCCCACTATGAGGTCGAATATCTGGGCGTGGAAAGCTATCTTTTCGCAAGCCCTGCTAACATCGTAAAGTCAACGCAGTCGCCATTCGCCATTCGCCTTCGAATGCAGAGAGTCACACAGCCAATCCGCCGGTAATCTACTTCTGAGGGCCGCTTAGGAAGCCTGGCGATTCTTTCGCCATCGCCTCTCGCCTTCGCGAAACTTTCTTTCTCGCTTCGATGGGCTCAAGGAGGCAACATTCATCTCGCTGGTGATAACTCGGGTCAATTCTCCTACGCCCTCTGCCTAAGCGAATATTTCCGTACATTTTGCTTTAAAAAGTGGATAAGGAGGTCTTTAACGTCCTCAGCCAATTTGGATCCGATGTAGGTGAGGTGTCTCCGCCGGTCGCCAAGTTGTACCGGTTCCAAATTTTCCGAGGGTGTCGGGTCGTGTCCAGCTTGGCTCTCATGTCGAGCTCATCCATGTGGACAATTTTTACGGCTTTCTATTTCATTGACGCCAAGTAGCATTCCCTGGCTACCCTCTGGTCTCCTCGAACCACTCCTACTCTATTCTCTCTGGGCTGGGAACTGACAACCATATGAGCAGCAGGGGAATTCTTAAAGCACTGTAGAGAAGGCCCGCCTAGTAACATATCAGAAGCCGAGGAGCATCTACCATGAGGAACTTTATAGCGTAGTACCTTTTCCCCGAAAATCCCACAAGTGCACTCATCGCTTCCAAGCTCTTCCTATACTCCACTGTCAATGGTCAAGCGGCGATGTCCTATTAACTCCCATTGTCGATCGAACCCCGCAGACCGTTTTCATTTGGCCACGACTACTTTATCACTAAAGGGGGTCATCATGGGATGTCATGTACCTTTCCATGTTAAAGCTCGAGAACGCAGTGTGGCGTGATCCAACCGAGGGAGCTTCGATTACACCAGAACACCCCCGTCCCGAGAGGTACAGTACATGATACTCGTAGGCGTATAAGAGCACCAATGTCAAGCATAAGAGTATTGAGATTAAAGTAGGAAATGAAAGTTATGGAACCCGGAATTTTGCATTAAAACAAGGGTACAATTTGGCTATTTAGCAAAAGGATTATGGGAAGACATATGTAGAGATGGGCCATAATACAAATTTCATAAGTTGGCAATTGCAAATCGAAAGATGAGGTTATTTGCAAATTAAAGGAAAATGTTAAAATAATAAAAGGAGAAAACAAAAGCCAAACATTCATTATCTGGGTCTTCAAAAGGTGTGATTTTTTCTTCCTCCTTCAAGCTTCCAAGCCATTTACAAGTGGTAGTATGAGTATCAAAGTGAAACCAAAGAAACAAGTAAGTTTTAATGGTGGGAAAGTTAGTTTGATGTTTTTCTATGTCTAATGTCTTGAATTTTCTGGGTATGGATGTTAAATTGGTGGTATTTAAGGTTTAATGGTGCTGATTTTGATATCACCTGAGAAGGAAATGGATTAGGTTAGGCTTTGGAAAAGAAAGTGAGGGAATTGTTAGGATTTGATAGGAATCGTGCGCTGACATATTAATCGCAAGGCGATCGTGACGGAAAGAGCCGAGTGAAAAAGGAAGAGTAAAAAACATTCTCAGCCATTTTCAGCTAGCCAGACAGAAATGCCCTGTTTGCTTTCACCAACTTTCGTATTTTTTGAATAACTTGCTCATTTCAGATCTGACGGAGTGGGATTCAAAAATGCTGGGTAAAATAGACTTCTAGGGAAAAAATTTATCTGAAGGAAGTGCGTGCAAATTGTAACCCTAAAGTTCCCAAAAATGTACTCAAAGTAGGGCCATGTGTAAGCCACTGTCTGGTTCTCGGTACAGGAAATGTTCTGTTTTCCTGTTTCGACCATTTGTAGTATTTTGACCATAACTTCCTCATTTCTGATCCGATTTGAGTGATTCAAGTTTCTGGTTAAATGGTTTCTAAGGGAAAATTTAAGGAAGTTCAAGCAAATTCAGGTCCCAAAGTGCCCAGAAAATTTGCTTTCAAAGTGGAGCTATGTGCAGATTCTGTTCTGGCCATCTAGATGTAAAACACAATAACTTGTGTTATGTGGTTGAGGGCTTTAGAGAAGGAATTCCTGGTTGAAAAAATTTAAAGAGATGTCATTGATATATAAAGGACTGAATTGAGAGCTATATGTTTTAAGACCGCTTGAATACTTTTTATCATAAAGTCTATAGAGTATTGTTGGAAAAAAGGTTGGCCAAACAGAGCGTTTTTAATATGGTAATTTGTTCATTTGGCTTTAAAATGAATGTGTATGGTGGATTAAAATGGAAGTTATGATTAATGTATAGTTGTGGTTTTTTGAAAAGGTGAAAAGGACTATCTGACTCGAAACTGAATTCGACTGAAGCAAGCTGGGATTGAGCGATGAACTGTGAGTGAAATGATATTTGAAAATTAAATATTTTTAAAAGTGAATGATTTAATGTTAAACTGAAAGTTTGCCTGAGAGTTAGGTCAGCAGTGTATATGGAAATGTTTGTTTCAGAATTATAGTATATATATATATATATATATATATATATATATATATATATGTATATTAAATATGTATGCATCTAAGTAAAGTATTATGAAAGTTTTAAACTGTGTAAATAATGCATATGTGTTTTAAATGATAAAGTAAAGGATTTAAATGTATTTATAACGTATTTCGAATAAATTTTATCGACATACTCCTAAACCCCTATGACTCCGTTATAACCGAGAGTATCGGCCGAGGTACCTTAAGCTGCAAAGGATTTCTGTATGTAAAGTTATGCAAGCATTAACCGAGGAGTGGAATTAGGTGTCTAGAGTAATATCCTTACACGTGATAAGGTGCTATGACTGAACCCTATGCAAAGCGTGGAGCTTCTCCAGCCGTAGTGGTTATGATCGAATGTGGACTGCCTCACCTTCGCACTAAAACCGTTCTGTGTTTATTCCTGGGTTCCATCAAAAGAAAGAAATAAAGAAAGAAAGAAAGAAAGAAAGAAAGTTTGGAGGCATAAAATGTTTATATGCATAAAATGGATTTTAATGTATAAGTATTTATTATCGTAAAGAAAGAAAGTTTAAGGTATAAATGTTTAAGGCATAATTGATTTTATCAGAGAGGTATATTATTTTGATATAATGAAATGTTAGCTCTAATGAAAATGTACACTCACTGGGCTCTTTTAGCTCATTCTTTTCCATATGTTTCCAAAAACATTTTCAGGACCCAAGACAGGTGCGCCGGTAGAGTACCCTCCTGCACAGTGAGTCAAGCCATCGAGGAGACGACGCATGTGAACTGCATTGTATAAATAGTTGCATATTTTATATGTCGAATAATTTGTCATGTATATATATGCATATATGGATATATTTTGAAAATGAACTACTTAGCGGCCTATTAAGTCCCATTGCCCAATCTGGATAAAAACAAATGCATGGATTTGAAGAAGTTTCAAATGTTTTAGATGATTGAAATGAATAAACGATATACGTATATATTGTGTTTGATTTGGTTGTGACGAGGAGGTCCAAAACTAAGTCGAGAAGTTGAGGATGGAAAGATTAAGTGTTTTTAAATGTTTTCGCAGGTTTTGTAATTTAAAGTCCGAAAAACAGAGGAAACTCCGCCAATTTCGAAAAATCTAAGTATTGAAAGATATATTAAAAATTTATTTACTTCGCTTCCGCGCATTATTTTCTAAAAGATATGTTAAGGATTGTATAGTTCGCTCCATGGATTTATCATGTTTGAGGAAAAGTCATATCCATCGTGAGTCATTTTATGTCCCCAGTTCATGAGGTTAATCAGTGGTCTGGGTCCTTCATGTACCAGACTGGGTGGTTCCCCGATCCGATGCCGCATAGTGAGCCTTCCTAACCGAACTGATTTCCCACCACCGCGAATCCTAAATCAGCATCATCTTCTCCCAAGGGTTACCGACGCTAAGTCAATACCGACGAGCTAGTGGATAAGGTGCCTAGTTCCGATCTTCTGGAACCACGTAACGGCGGATATGTCCACGTCGGATTAGGAATTCGATTTCTTTCTTCAATCGAATATAAACATCTGTCGCGCCCATGATCTCTCGCGGGAACTCGCAAGATCGGGTCATGTATCTCGCTGGTTCACGCCATCTCAGACGCCACCTAAAAACTTCTTATGTTGCACCTCGTATAGACTCGAGTCCCGAGGCCGTCAGGGGGTGAACTGGCTGAGGTAGTAACTACGCCAGAATGGGCCGGGGTGGACCCAAGCCGCCCCCGACATACCCTTCTTGTAGGACGACTTATCTTCTCTCTGCTCCTCCATGGAGATCCGCCTGTTCCTCGCCTTCGGGGGGGACTTCGGCCTCCCGCTCGCCCTTACTTTTCTCCCGTTACGTTAAGAGCCTTCGCTGTACATAAGGACCTCCTCGGGTCATTATGTATTTTTCCGCTTTCGTGAGCACTCGACCATGCTCTCACACCGAGGGTTCTTCGAGATGGAGAACATTAGGTCTTTAATCAGAGCAAGCAAATGGATAAAGGCTATGATGGCAAATTTCATCCAGATGTCTACTTAATGACTCCGAGCCGAACCTCCCGACGAGGACCTCATATTCTCCCGCTGGCCTCATGCACTGGGCCGCAGGTAGCCTCGGCTTCCCCGCACGCCCGTGCTCCAAATGAAGCGGATACGAAAGCGATGGAGAACTCTCTGAAGGACGAGATCGAGGTCATGGATCGTTGAACCAGTTACGTTAGAGCCTTTTAGCATGATGGAAAAGGCTCTACATCGCACAGGTCCCGCATCGCGCAACCCCATCCGAGTCTCAGAGGTGTTATACGTGGCCCACGAACTATCCCACAAAGAATTAATTCAGGCATCCCGACTACGGAGAGGGAAGTGTAAGACTCCTACCGTGAACGAGGATTTCGCTTCATTGCACTGCAGCATCCTACGAGACTGTGGCTCGACCTTACAAAATTTCTTTCATGTGGCCGAGCCTGGCTGACGTCCTAGAATCGCTGCTCCTAAGATCGTTCCCTTCCCTCGCCGATATACCGCCCATCACCTCGCCGTTCCTCGCTGTGCATCCCCTCATCGCGAATTCATCTCTGGGTATGTAGGACTGGCGCCCGGGTCGAGCGATTTTCTCCTCCTTTTCTCACAACGTCCCCCTGGGGCGCCGAGGTGTCGGTTGCTCTCCCGGAATGGTATCACGCCTCTACGACCCGTCAGGCCTCCGGCGGGCGTTTGCACTTGTCTCGGTGAGTTCCTCCAACCCCCTTAGCAAACGCCGATCGACGAGATCTGATTGTTCCATCTCGCTGCTACCGCGTGAAGAGCCCGAGAGCCGCCTCGGTTCGCATCTAACGCTGGCCCCGTTAGTCTTGCATCCCAGGTCGGGCGTGGCTCCCCGCCGTTTCGGTCGACATCATCAAGCCACGAGAAATCAGCTGATTTGTAAAGGAACAATCTGGCCCCACTCCGACGACGCCAAACTCCGACATGGTGCCGCCGATCGACACTGGCCGGAGTCACTGAGTCTTCGCCTGGTCCGTCGGCCTGATCAATGTACAACCCACATAAAGGGTGGTCCTATGAATGTCTGGCGCCTCCAATCTAAGCCGCTTTCTACGACAGTGGGAAAGAGATCAATTGTTGATGGTTTTATTATTACGTACCTTTCTTCGGTGGAATTGCTCGATATTTATCGTGGGTAATCACGATGACTTTCCTTGTTAAACGGCGATACGGCATCTTCCCAATTGGGTAGGGAATCTCCTCTTCCTTATCGCTAACTGAATATTAATGGATAATTAGGGAGTTGTAATCGTGGGGGATCCTTCTTCCCTTAATGAGTAGATATCAAATCATGGAGATGGAGTACTTTCTTTTCTTACGTCACAACTAGTGGACAGAGGATTATCCCCACACCGTCCTACCACCGGGTTTAGTTTCAACCCAGTTCGTGCCAGAAAGAATCCAGTGACGTCATCACGAACTCCTACGAGTACTTTCCGCCACCCCACGCAGGATGCCAACCTCGCTTTAAGCTTTAATGATGGTTGTCCCGGCCCGCGGCCTCTCGGGCCTATGTCACGGGCCCGCTCCAAGCCCGCCCCAAGGCCACCCACGCCTCGCTGCTATCATTCTCACCTATAGCACGCCCATACCATGTTTTTAGGCATCATCAAGATGAGGCATCATTTTACGTTGCAGACTAAACGTCAAGTGGAATATATTTGACCACTAAGTGCATGAAATATTAATTACTTTTAGATAACTTTTGGAAATTTGTATTTTTACTAAGGGTTCCTATTTCATGGTTTCTTCATACAAATATTTGTGAAAACTTTCTCTCTCCATTTCCTTCAACGCCATTCTTTTATTTTTTTGAAATAAAGTAAGAGTGACAAATAATTATTTTGTTACACAAATAATTATTTTCAATTATGTTGCGAATTTTGCAATAATTCAGCTCATGACTCATTCAATGTTTTAAAAAAAATCAAATCGATAAACTATAAAAAGCTAATGAATTACACAATATGGTCAACAAATGATTGAATTACGATCAACCAATGTCATAAATATATAATTTATACCTTATAAAATATAAAATAATTAAATTTATATATATATATATATATATATATATATATATATATATATATATATATATATATATATATATATATATATATATATATATATATATATATATATATAATTAAAAATAAAAAAATCAATATTTTTATTTTTTATTTTTATATTATCAAAGATTCAAATACACGTATGAACATATTATTATTTTTATTTTTATTAAAAATCCTTTATATTTTATTTTTTGTAATAATTTGTAATTTAAAAAAATATATTCTTTATATAATACTATATATATTTTTTATATGGATTGTTTTTATGAATAACAAAACACCATGTAATGTAAGTAGGGGCTTATATGTTATAAATATAATGATATTCTATTTTTTATTAAAAATATTTATATTGTATTTTTTTGTAATTTTGTACAAAAAAAAAATTTTGTAATTTTTTACAAAAATATTTTTTTGTAATTTTCAAAAAATATATTATTTACTTATTATTATAAATATTTTTGAGAACATAAGGATGGTTTTTATTTTTTTGAAAATAATAGAAATTTCATAGGGCTCTTCCTTCTTGGTACCAATTCTTCTCCCATAGAATAAAATAAACACGTGGAGAGACTGGTAACTCTCAAATTTGATTTATAGGCATGGTAAATAGTGGTTTGAATTAGATCGAAGGGCATAATAGTCATTAAAAGCTGTGATTTTGGGAATCGGTTTGACCGGTCAACGGTTCACCGGCTCAATCGTCGAATATGGCGGTTTGGATTTGATTTAACAGGGAAGTGGTTCAAGGGGCTAGACCGAACCGGAAAACCGGTTGGTCATTGATCCGATCGGCTATTCGATTTTTAAAGTAATTGTCAAATAATAATTTTAATATTTTGTATATTTTATAATTCCCGAAAAGTATGGTTACGCAAAATACATGATAAGTTCATTTCTCTAATTCATGAATAGCAACCATTAGAAGATAAATTAATTGAATACCTCATTATCAATTTCTTTCGTATGAACTTATTATGTCTAACTCATATGATAAATCGTTCAATGTTTCAAAATAAAAAGACATAAAAGATAAGGGACTTGGATTTGAGTCCTAAGTAGAAAGAGTTTATTTCATCGTAACTAAAATATTTCACTATCAAAAAATATCCTCCATATTAAAAGAATAATCATTCATAGTTGAACAAATGTAACTTTTCCTACCAAAAAAAAAAACTCTTTGATATAATGTAAAACTTTTTTCCAACATCAAAATGCAATAGATTATCATGAAATTTTTTAATGTAAAAAAATTAATACTTTTTCCATTTGTTACATAAAGAAATATCAAGATCTGAATCACTATACCTATCAATTATTGAAATTTGTAATCAAGTAGTGTTACTACATGATTTTGGGAATTTTGTTATACACAGTATTATTAATAGAAATAAAAATGTGGACACATTAATTAAGAGGCTAAGTGACTAGTAAAAAGCCTTATTATAACAGAAAAGAGTGACGAAACATCAATCTAATTAGGAACTTCGCAGCAACAATGTTTACCACTAGAACCATCAGGGACACAAAATCCTTTGTTGCTGATTCCCTGTCCAACACATTCCAGACACAAGCTGCGATCGTCTCATGGTCCAATATATTTGCAGTTCTGAGCCTCTATTTCTTTACCAAAAGAAACTACCAGAAGTAGAACCATCATCACTGCAACTGCAATTGATTGCCGATCTGCCATTGATGTAGTAGCTTCAAGTTTGTTGTAACTTGTACCTACCTCCCTCATTCAGAGGTCTATGTTTACTTATATACTGTTGATTAAAGTAATAGTTTTGACCCTTTTGGGAATTATGTTTTGTATGGTAAGTATAAGAGTTTTTAGGTATTCTTTGAAACTCATATATTTTAGTCTAATGGTAAGATATTATAGTGGCTGATTTTTTTCCAAATTTATTTGTGCAATATTTGGTAAAATTATCTGATAGAAATGAATTTATAGGAGGATATGGATGCATGGAGATCATGTGAGAAAAGGAAAATGAAAGAGACGAAGATTTGGGGGGAGGTTGTAGGATATCTTGGTTTCCCCATCCTTTCTCTATCATATTTCCATAACTAAAGATGATTTCAATCTTGGGTTGTCTACTTAAGGTTAGGGGAGAAGAGATTGTTGTTTTTATTGTGCGAGGTGGTACAAATGGAAAAGGATTTATGGTGATGTTATCTTTATGGAATTCCTACCAACCTGGTAAAGTGACACATTCGATCCCATCCCAAACCCGTCCCATCTGTTTAGTTAAATCATTTTTAATCCCCAACCCGTTTGAAAATAAATAGGGCATCACAGGTCGGGCTCTGGCGGAATAGGGAAATTCCTCGCAAATTAACTAATATTTAATTTTAATATTTATTATAAATAAATAAGATATTATTTTTATAATTTTATTTTATTAAAATTTTATTTCTATTATTATGTATTAAAATCATTTTTTATATAAATACCCAAACCCACCCAACATTTTTTATATAATCAGGATAATACCCAAAGACTGGGTCAATGCTCAACAGTCTACATTTGTTTCCACTCAGACTAAACGTTGTCAGTTGAGTTAACTGAGAAATGTAAAATTTTCTACCCACTAAACAAGGGCTTTAAATAATACTTTTTTCGCTCGCCTATTTTGCTTTTAACTTTCCATAACTTATTACTGAAATTTTTATAAAAAAAAAAACTGAATAGAAAAAATTGAAATATTTTTTGTAAAAAAAAAATCATCTTCCAAAACAAAACATCACCTCATTCAACATGGGTAATGTTTCAGAAGACTCACTACTCAATGTTAGAAAACAAACTACTTAATACTTAATACTATTAAGTACTATTTAGCATTAAGCTGAAAAAAATTATATTCAGTATTAAGTAAAAAAAAAAACAAAAGCCACCTAAATTAAGCTACCAAAGCAATTATGTTCAGGAAAGGAAAATATATTAACAAAAACACTAGCAAAGCTATATCCTGAGATCGACCCTTTAGCTCAATCAACTATAGTTTATACTACCATTGCATTAGAACTCAAAGCATCTGATCACTTGTCCATATGAAGACAAATGTAGCTGAAGGAGGAGAAGCCCCCGGAAAAGTTCTGAATTTCAGTACTCGATCTTATAAGTTCTATAGGGCCTGCTTATTACTGCTTCCGAATCGCTGCTTTTAAACAAGCAAGAATAAGAAAAACACGGTTAACGCATTTTGGTCTCCAATGTGTTTTTGTTTTGAAAAACATAGAGAATGCAAAAAAAACAAAATTTAAAAAACAAGAAGAAGCTAGAGAATTCCAACCATTTATGAGAATGCATCGTCATCAATAGCTTAAAAAAACAAAACAGGCTATGTTCACCGAGTGGAACATCACACAATCGTTCTCACTTACACTCCATTTTCATTTTTTCGATGAACGAAAGTTACCAGTGACCCTCCTTAATATGTTGGCAACAGAACACTCATTCCATTCAAAATGCTTTTTCCTGATAGCATTTACATGAAATTGCTTCATTAAAAAGCTATTCCTAAGAATGGGAAGCTAAAGCTAACACATTTTTATTGAAAAGAAATTAGATCAACACCATGAGTCAGTGACGGATCCAGAATTTTATATTTGGGGTGCCAGCATTATAATAGACTAATAATATTCAAGAAAAAAAAAATTAGGTGTCAGCAATATAATTTTTTTTTAAAGGGCAAAAAAAGAAGACTTATAACGGGTTTTTTTGGGTGTCAGTTGACACTTCGTAGCTACACGTAGATCCGCCCGTCATGAGTAACCAGATCTTGATTACAATCATAGTCCATAACTAGCCCACATCAAGACATTGAGTGAAAATAACAAACAAAAAAATAGAAATTTGAGAAGAAAAAAAAAAGGAAATGTCAAGCACAAGAAAGGAATAAGGATGGATTTTTGTCTTATAGTTCCTCGATTCATAATAACAATGATCATCTAAAATTGCAACATGAAATGTCATAATAAAAAATTATTTTCTTAAATTATTAACAAAAACAATAATGATCAGCACAAGAAAAATCCAGAAATAGAAAAGACCTGTAATTCCAAGAACAATCGTGTTGAAGGCAGATGATGACCAGAAAACTTACCATGTTGGTCAGCACGGGATGCGTCCAACGGTCTAATGAGTAGGAAAAGCTACACCATAAACTTGAATGATTGTACATCAGAACAGAGGATAATGGTAGATGTAAAGAACTCTGAGTTCCTCTGAGCATCCTTATGATCCGAACACAAAATACTAGTTTGTCAGAGATATATCTAATGGTATAAGTATGTGATCAATCTCAAAGAGAATTAAGTCAACTTTTACAAAGAACCCTCGTGTTCTTGAGCAGAAGCTAGACAAGATCAGAACCTCTAACTGGTAGGGTACTCATCTGCAAAGTTCTACCATTTCCTGATGCAAGAAACCGGACAGAAGGCAAAGAAGGATCTGTCACAGGCTCAATCACAAGAAATCTGAAATCATATGCACCAGAGCGCTTTAAACTAAAGACAAACACGAAAACAATCCATCCCAACATTGTAATTGCCCAGTAATTGGTCATCCCGTGTATCAGACCCCATGCAATGGCATACCCAACAATGATTCCAGACAAATGACCGATAAAACTAGCCTGAGGAACAATTATTGAAGTAAATATGAGTGACTCAAAAGGCGCAAAACTGATGGGAAGCGAAAGAAACCCAAAAAGTTCCAACTTCGATGAAGGTTGCTTCACAGAGAGGATTGTCATCCAGCCAAAAACAACACAAGAATAACCAACAGCAGTCACCCTTCGAAAATACTCTAGCTTAAACCGTTGAATCAAAACATGGTAGGACAACACCACCAGCGCCCCAGACAACACGATCAATACGAGGGTATACTGGAGATAGAATTCCATGCCCATGCTCATGTGCCCTAACTGCTCCACCACCCCTAGACTCCAAAGGGCACTCATATTGAAAACAAGATGAATAACACTGATATGGGAAAGGGCTGATGTAATTATCCTCCAATGATGCCCTTCAATGGCTGTTTCATAACTCAAACCGACATGCGAATACCCAATGTTTTTCTTCTGTATGTAGAACCAAATTGCACAGCATAGTGCTATAATACAACTAGTGGCAGGCTTCTCTAAGATCTCATAGAACAGTGGCTTCCCCATCTAAAGCCCCTTTTAACTCTCCCACCTTTTACACTTTCTCCACTGACCCAAAATCGGATCGAATCAAACTTGAAAAATGCTTCAAGCTAGGTTATTACCCAAAATTACATCTACAAGAATGATCACTTCCAACTTCAAAAATATCACAACTTTTTTATACAGAAAAACATCAAAATATCAACTTCTTCAGAGACTAAATAAGAAAGGCTTTCCAGAGTCGAAAAATTCTGATGAATGCAAAACCCTAGATACCCAAATTATCAAAACCCACCAGCCCCACACAGATTCAGATCCACTGCTGAAACCACTAATCACAACCACTCAAAAACGTCAAACCGAGAAATGGGCTCTTCAAATCAATTACAAAACAACCCCAGTTTTCAAGAAATCAAAAACCCTAATTTAAATCCCAGACATCCAACTCCAAACAACAGATGCCGACAGATATGAACAAAGAAAACAATCAAAATTTAGCTCTTTTCTTTACCAAAATTTTGAGGACTTGGGGTCCTGAAAGTTCAAAGAAGCAAAGCAATTAAGGTTTACCTTTGAGTAGAAATCACTTCCAATTCCTCGTAAAAACCCTAGGATTTCCAGGTCCTTCTATACCAATCGGTTAGCGAGAAGAATACATACGTGTCATATGTCTATGTGCTTTTTTTAGCGAATTACTGAAATAACCTTGGCCTGCGTTTGCGTTTGGCTTCTTAATCATAATTTAACCCCTATGAAATGATTTGGGTCTTTCCAAATTTAATCAACATCTCACCTGGTACCCAAGAATATAACTGCAAGTATATAAGAGAGCTTTTACCCATGATCCATCTCGACTCGACATGATACTTCTGGATGCTGACATGACTTAGCGCGACTTAGATGCATTAATGCATCCGCTGTGATTGTTCCAATGACTCCGACAAAAAAATCATAATTTATTATTTTATTTCATTAGCTTCTTAATCACATTTGATTGATATTTAAAAAAAAATCTCGCACTCATTGAAAACATGGGCGAGATTACAGCGCCTCTTTAACTTAACTAACAATTTCGAAGATAAAGTTTTAAAATCTAAATTTGTTTTATGATACACTTTATTGTTCTTTGTGGTCCTTGGCGACTGCATGGTAGACAAGATAGTCATGTACACTTTAAAGAAGCTTTTCTTAGTGCGTGCTCGAACCAAACCCCTCATGATCTAAAAAAATACGTTTACAGTGAAATTATTAAATAATTTTATAATTTCTCTATCGTCAATCAAATAGGACTTATTTTTTTTAGGTTTCATCGTTGTTGTAGACTCTCTTCATTGGTTTCCGCGCTCTTGTGTTTATAAGAGATACGAAAGAAATGATTTTTCGATCATTTTTAACTCAAATCACTTCTTTCATCGCTTTCTTCCTTCACGTAAGCTTTCTTTTTCAATAAAGCCATTTCTTCAAATCGACCGAGTTTGTTCTTTATTTTTTTCTTTCCTCGTTAGAGATTATTTTGTCATCATTCGCATGATTTTTAGATGCCAACTTATAGCGCCCACTCGATAACAGATTGGTCGAATATTAAATTAAGGCTACAGCACAGTTTGGGGATTACGATGTGTTTCTGATTCATAGAATCATCATTCAAATCTGCTCATCAAGACAGGCTTCAACCAATCTTTTTTGCTATTAACATGGATATTGTGTCATCTTTTAACTTTTTTAGCACTCTTGATTATGTGTTTCTATCATTTTTAACACTCTTAATTCTATGTTTCTATCAATTATATTGCTAATCTGAATTAATAAATTTATAAATTTAAAAAAAAAAAACAATATCAAAATAGATTAATTTTTTACTTCATTATAAAAAATACAAAATAAAAAAATATAATATAATTTTAAATATTTAAAGTTTTATTGATTTTTTAAATGATTTTGTTTTTAATATAAATAAATAAAATGAATACTAAAGAGGATAAAAATAATTTACAAAATTTGAATCTATTTTTTTTTCCTTCAAATTTTCTATCAATGATTCGAATTTTTAAAGCATCAGCCACCATCATATCAAAAGAATATGTAGCCTTTTGTAAGTTACAAGTTATATAATCAGTGGCTTTCATAACATTCATAGGAATCATAATAATTAGTTAAAGCTTGAAAAACAATTTAGAGAGAGAGAGAAAAAAAAAAAAATATATATATATAAACATGAAAAATATTATAAAATTATAAAATCCGAAAAATCACTCTAATTAAAAGTCATACCAAAAAATGATTTGGAACTTAATTTTAAATGCATCCATAAAGAACGTAGCAAAATGTGAAAAATAAGGAGAAATTTAAAAAATAAATGCTTAAAAAATTAGAGTCAATAAATTATTTTATATATTGTTTAACCACAAATTTATTCCTCTTCACGCTGATTTAAAATATATACATGCGTGAATCACAGAGAGCCAGATGCCTGTAATCATGCTTCGATACAACCTGTCAACTCCGCGAAATACCAGACGCTGCAGAACCCGACACCACTCACGAAAATCCCAGAGTCTCTTTGTACCTGAACTCTACCTAAGTGCATAATAACCTATCCCAATAATTAACAAACGACCACACCTACCCATATACAATTGGGGTGGGCCATAACAATGGCCACTTAGCCCATGCATCAATATACTACAAAATTACATCAACTATATACCAATAGCCTCAAGAGTTATTATAATACTCTACCAAACATATATCAAAATTTAAAGCTTTAATACATGTTCTACAAAATCGAATATCAAAGTTCCACAACCCGCTTTCTTCTAAACCACCTGAGAGAAAGGTCCTTCGTACACACTCCCCCGCACTAAACAATGATCCCGACAAGACGGCAAAGAACGCCCAAGAGAGATCACTTCCTACTACGGGCATCCCCACCTAAACGCATACCGCCACGACAAACAATCACACTTAAGAAATACACATCCCACCTGAACGCCTATTCAACTCACGTCAGGAAATCTCACCGAATTTCACACATGCTCCAAGCCCAAATGCGAAGAAAATTACGCTTCAAACAGTTCTTTTTTGCCTCGAAACTTACTACCAAGTTTCGCAAAATTTATCGACAACCTCCCAGCGAATCATTTATTAATCCTCCAAACAATCTCACATCCGACGCGAATTGTTAAACAATCTCCCAACACAATTCTCTAGAAAATCTTTCATTTAAATTCCTTTCACAAACATTTTCGTTTTTGTTTTCTTTCACGCTACGCAGATCACCCATGTTCTAGGTGCACCAAAATAAGATACTAACGCGATTATTAATTCCAACAACCTGGGCGTTAATATATAAAACACGTATATACTCCAACATAATTAACTCCACATAAATCATGCTATTCACTCAGAACCAATAACACCAAAATAAATTTCACACATAAGTTAATTAAACCAATCATAATTCATTTTAATCACCCAAAACGCACAAAAATCACACAACACCACGTGAATGAAAACCCCAGGGCTCCAAGACCGTCATGCCCACCTAGGGATCTTCACTCGCCCAAGCATTTTAAGACTAAACACAACACTATGTTCGACACTTAACATCACAAGCACATCACGGGCGCCTTACCTAAAGACAACACGTAGGAGGTTAATTTCTACCTATTGGAGTTGTTCGAACTCCACCAAATCTAAGGTCTACATCGCAAATTTCCTCGCCGTAGATCGACTTTCGCTTCGTCCGTCGAACCGATCATTCGAACGATAAGAAATCTGCAGGCGCACTCTCTCTCTCTCTAAAATCTCAAACACCAACCTATTCCAACCCTTCTGCACGTTTTCTTCTTCAATTTGAAGAATAAAACTATTCATCTTTTCATCTTATTCCTCATTTAACTTTCAAATTCCATCCTACGCCCTTTTGTCTCGATTGGACACTGCGCTTTAACGTGTGCCCATTCATCTCCACCCTCTCAATCACGCAACATGCGCCACATGAAGAGACACGTAGCAGCGACGCTTTTTCGCCACATCACATGCCTTTCTGACAAAGACCAGCTCATCGTGATTTCAATGTCTAACCCATCCCCCTGGCTTCCCACTTCAAACACGCTTAGCCTAGATTTCATGATTACCTAATTGCTGGCAATTGAAAGCCTACACATTCAAGATCATAAAGTAATTTGATGCTACCAAAATTACAATTTTACCCTTTTTCGTAAAAATTCAATTCCTGCGCTTTTACAATATTTACTTTTATCTTATATTTTTATATTGAAATCGGTTGTCAAACATAAGAAATCATTTTTTTTTTTTACTATTTTCAAGAACCAAATATAATTTTAATATGTTTTTATTCCTTAATACTTTTCAACAATCAAACATATACTTAAATTTTGGGAAATTTTGTTTTAACAATATTTCTAACACATTAAATTCACTAAAAAAATTTGAGGTGTTTCTGAATAATGGTCTTAATATTTATTTATGTCTTTCTTTAGAGAAAGTATGTTCCACACACATGTAAAATTAAGGATTAATTACATAAATTGTGTCTCAATTTTCTATTTTTTTTATTTTGGCATCTGAACTTCTATTGTGTTCAATCAATTGTCTCGACTTTCCGGTTTATTCTATTTTGGTGTTTCAACTTTTATTTTATTCAATTAAGTATCTCAATTTTTTAATTTTTTATGTTTTAGTGTCTCAACTTTTATTTTGTTTAGTTAAATATCTGAATTTTTAGTTTTTGTTCTATCAAATGCATCCGACCAGGAAAATCTTATTAGGATGTTAAATCAACAAATAATTTATCATATAAAATAACTAAATTACTTAAATAATTTTTTATTAGGTGCAATAACAATATTATCATTTTCTTATTATGTTTTTAATATTTATTTGTTAGAGTGAAAAAAAAATTGATAAAATTCGTTACTATGAAATTAAGATAAAAATAAATTCTTCAAAAAAATTTGTTTTAATAAGTAATATATCTATTTTTGACTCATTCATGCACGACGTGTATGTTTTGATTCAAGTCATAGTACTTAATTGAATAAAACAAGATGAAACACTTAATTCAACAAAATAAAAGTTGAGGTACCAAAATAGAAAAAATGGAAGAGTTCAAATATTTAATTGAACAAAATAAAATAAAATAAAATAAAGAAAAATTGAAACACTTGATTAAACAAAATAAAAGTTGAGATATTCAAAATTGAAAATCAAATTTGAGATATTTATTTATGTAATTAATTATAAATAAAGGCTGTAATAGCATTTAATTTTTTTTATAAATCCCAGAGTTATTTTTTTCCCACATGAATGTATGAAAATACGCTTTTCTCCATATTTTTACATCAAAATTGAAATATGAAATATCTAATGGGCCAAACAAGAGATATTCATATTGATGGAATTGACTCTTTTGGTATTGGGCTGGGCTTGTTCAGGTTACATGATTTCTTAAAAGGCCCTTCCTTTAACTTTTGAGGTTTCATTTTGGGCTGGGATCAATCATCACATGTGTTAGAAATGGGCCTAAATTGAGGCCCAACATTATAAACAAGATTTGATTTTTTTTTTTAACTACAAAGTTGAAATTTGTTTTTTTTTTTTTGTCATTCTTGGTTTGAAATCACCTCAACATATTTTTTCTATTAGTATCTTTTTTAATAAAGCGGTTATTCCACAAGATCTAGTTTCATGAGTTGTTTTTTTTCAAGGTTGAATGGCTTGTCTTTATAAGAACGCACATGCACAGAATGCTAAGTAATAAGAGCTTGTTTGTCATCACAAGATCGCATTTATACAAAGGAAGGTGATTTACTTAACAAAGTATATTTGATTACCCAGTTAAATCAAATCACAGAATCACACATGTCTATAATCGAACATAGAGGCGAATACACAATATAATATCAAATGCAGACCACTATTGCAATATATGCGCTGTTCTAATTCACTGACTATTAACTTAGAGATTGCTTTCATCTTTTGAAGTATTTTAATGATATCGATTTGATATTTATTTATCATCAGAATGATTTTCAGCATATCTACTTAATATAATAATAATATAAAATTTCATGAAATAAATTTGTGAAATTCTTTTTTTCTTTTCAAACCTTTTCTGATTCTTAAAAATCTTAGCAACTGTTTTTGAAAATAATAATATCTTTGGATTGTTTTATTTATTTTTAGCATTAATTTTAAAAATAATTAGACAGCCATATATAATAATTAAAAACAAAACTAAATATTTGAAATGATTCTCAAAAAACATTTAAAAGAACAGTTTCCTAACCAGCTGCCATAGTTATTAAAAAAAAGTACACCCTTGTGTATTTGTTTGGACCTTTTCTTTATCATTAAAAAAATCTCAAACACCTGAAACTAGTCTAGAATCATAAAATCCACACTATAATAACATGATCGTTGCCTTCTGAATAAAAAAATCACTATTATTAATTGAATAATAAATAAAATATAAGTTACAAGATCAAAAAATATTCATTTTCATATGCAAGTAACGTCATGCATGTGCAAGAAAATCTTTTTTTTTTTTTATAAAAAAATAAAAAATAAAAACCAAATCTTGGGTGCAACCAAATTCACCAAACCTAAGACATTTCTACTTTTGTTCAACCGCTAATCCACCCTCTTAAACCTACCCATTCTTTAATCTATAAATTAACACTTCACTCACACTTCATTATTCATTCCTCTTAGCCATGCATGAAACTAAAGCTTGTCCGATCTTCGTGACCAATTTTCAAGACTCGATCGATGATTATGATTATGATGATGAGGTGAGATGACACTGAGTTAACAGCAATGACGCAGAGTAATCGACCATGTTAAACCAGCATTCTCAATCAAGGAGGTTTTTGAATACCACGCCTTAGTGTGGAAATAAAGGCTGAAGAACAGATTAGAAGGTCAAGGAAGAGATGAATCTTATGTTGTTACTTATCATGAATTTGAAGGCAGGTTAGGTTTTGAAGGAGGTCAAGGGTGAGGCTCAACGGCTTCCCGCTTGGTTATCACAAATGCTTCATGCCATGGTTTAGGAAAATTAAGTGAAGGAGCTCTAGCCCTTAAGATGTTGATAATCACTAATACAGGTAACAGGAGAGAGGTCCTAATTAGTTTTTAATCTCTTCACTTTATTTAGGGTTTGGTTTGTGTTACATCTTTTGCTTTTCCTTAGTTGGAAAGTGCTTATATCGAAATCAGTTTTTTACCCATGACTAAAATAAGAATGAAAATAAAATATAGAGAAAGATAAGAATATATATATATATATATATATATATATATATATATATATATATATATATATATATTAAGTCAATAGAAGATTTGAAAATAAGAAAAAAAAACATTTTTAAGTATTCTACATTTGAAATTTTGGTTTTTTCTACCCATGACTAAAATAAGAATGAAAATAAAGTATAGAGAAAGGATAAGTATATATATATAGAGAGAGAGAGAGAGTATATATATATATATATATATATATATTAGTCAATAGAAGATTTGAAAATAAGAAAAAATACAATTTTGGCAGATTAATATAAACAAGGAAGAAGGTGATCAACCATTTAACAGAAAACATTTTTTTTTTTGAAAGCATAGTAGATAATCCTTGTTAAATATAAATTTCCGTTGTGTATGAAAAACATTTGCTAAGAAAAATGATGACATTTGAAAAAAATAATTCATATTAAAATAAATAAAAGACATTTGACCGTTTGCCTAATTTTAAAACCTGTTTATATATTTAAAAATATGAGACAAGAAAATGAAACATGTTTGCTCTTTTTTTGCAGCACAAACAGAAAACACAAAATTCTATAATTAAACACAATTTTCAAAGAATATCAAAAATTGTGTTCTTTGATATTTTCAAGAACAGTAAAAGGACATTGATTATGTTAATTTACTTTTAAATCATGTTTAAAAAATAGCGAAATAATGAAAACAAAGAGAACACGTTGTTTCTTTTTTGTTTTCATGAAGCCACATAAAACATAAAATTCAAATAACAATAAAAATTTTCAAAAATCAAAATATTGCTTCTTTCGACGTTAAAAACGCTTTCAAAAAACATAAACCAAAAAGCGATATAAGACCGTTTTGCTTTTTTTTAAAACTATTTTTTTGCTCTCAAAAAACAAAGTTAGAAAATAGCATTTGTTTCCCTTTCTTTCTTTTTTTTTTTTGAAAAACTTAAAGAACACATAAAACACTTAAATCATATATAATGTTAAACAATTTCTAAGCAACATCAAACGATGCTTTTCTTTACTTCAAAACTATTCTCAAAATAGCTTTTAAAAACATGAACCAAATACAAAGAATATCTTCAAGAAAGATCGATATCCATTATATTAACAACTTGAACCTTGAGCATATACACTCAATAAACAGATTTCACAAATATTTTTGAGTTCATTTGAAGAAAAACATTTGAAATAACTCAAATCACCAAATTAATTACTTCTTTCTAAGAAATACAATCAACTTTAATCTTGGTTCCATTGTGTGCCTCTTTTGGAAAATGCATGGAAAAACTTTCATGCAGAAAAGACATTACACTTAATAATAAATCTATTTAAGATGATTTTTGAAAGCACAATTTTTTTCACCCCCAAAAAAATCTTTTTTTTTTTTTTAAATATTGAAATCTTTGAGAAAATTTAAAATAAACCTTTAAAAGTTTTAAGATGAACTTATAATGTTGAAAATTCATTAGGTATTTATAGATAATCATCCTAAAAATACTTTCAGAAACATTGTACTAAAAATATATGTATTACATCTCATGTCAAATACAATCTAACTCATGAAAATATTTTTAAAGTGATTTTTTATAAATGAAGTCTACAAAATTTTCTCTTTTATCTATAATACAATATAAGTTACACTAATAAAGGATTTGCTATAGTAATTTTTTTTTATATCTATTCATTCTATAGATTAAGTTATATTATTTGTTTTTAATATTACATCAGAAGACATGCTCTTATAAGCACTGAACTGAACCCCTCAGAAATTCCTTCCTACCCTTTTATCATTCGAAATTAAACCTAAGAACTACGCTATACTACTTTTTAAATCATAAGATTTTCTTTAAAAACCACTCTAATAATTAAAGTTGAATAATTAAAATAATTTGCAAAAGTCAACACAAAAGTGTATAAATTTAATATCAAATTTGTTTTTTTTTGTTTTTATAGTGATTATAAATTACATACTAAATATATTTATGAAAGAAAGATATTTAATGATTGTAAGGGAAGAATCAAAGATTAATTTTCAAAAAAATATATATAAATGATTATAACGTGAACATTAAAATGATTGAAAATGCAAAAAGATGAAGTTCGAGTTTGAAAGGAGGCAATTTATTATATTATATTAAATGATTATAGCTTTAAAAAAATTTAAAAAATAAATAAAGAAAAGGACAAAATAAAATGTTAATTTAATATCATAAAGGGCCTATGTGGAATTTTGATAGGATAAAGTTATCCAAATAAAGAGATAATGACAAATCAAATCAAACAATTCTTCCCTTTTCACAATGAAAATTGTGCTGGAAAGAGTCAAAAATCCTAAATCAAAACTTGTGGTAAAGAAGTTATGATGATCCAAAACACAGTGCCAAAAAGAACTGACACCAGAGATCCTCACAGCCACCCACATATGGTGTGACCCCACATTGCTGTGCTGCCTCCACCAGGTCTCCAAGCTTATGATTTCAATATCTGAAGCCTTATCTTCATGGATTTTCCACCAATCATGTCTTTCTCTTCACTTCCCATCCTCCTGAAGGCCCACATAACTCACATTTTCATTCTTCCTCTCACTCCCCTTCTCTTTCTCCCCTTTCTTCCCCATTTTTCCAAACCATTTTTGCTTTGACGCCAAAAAAAAATATTCCTTTCTTTTCTTTTTCTGGGTATACAACTTTTTGCTGGTTATTGGCCTTTTTGCAACTTTGTCTCCATGTGGGTCTCTGTTGAATCTTGAGAGAGTACGTGTTTGTCAGGTGGCTAGTTCTGAGCTTGATTTGGCATCTGGGTGTATTCTAAAAGTGGGGGAAAACTTGAAAAGAAACTGGAATTTTGAGGAGAAGATGAAGATTCAGTGTGATGTGTGTGAGAGAGCACCAGCTACTGTGATTTGCTGTGCAGATGAGGCAGCACTCTGTGCAAAATGTGATGTTGAAGTGCATGCAGCAAACAAGCTTGCTAGCAAGCACCAGAGGCTTCTTCTTCAATGCCTCTCCAACAAGCTCCACCAGATGACATGCTGCTAATTTTCCTCTTCCCTCTCTCTCTTCCCTTACTTTTTCAGTTTGAATGGTTTGATTTGATTCATGTGTGTTCTGCAACCTGGGTTTTTACTCTTTTTATTATCCTATGTTTGTTTGCCAAGAAAAAGTAAGTGGAAAAGCAAAGAATTTTTTTTTTTTTGGTTATCCCTTTCATGTAGGATTGAAATTTTGGTACTAATATGAGTTGGAATTGTAGTTGTAACTTGTAAGGTCATTTCCTTTCCTTTCCTTTTACCCTAGTTTCTTGACAATCAAAAGAGACCATGTAGAGAGAGCATTATAAGATGCAAAATACTTTAAATGTAGAATTTTATAGTAAGATCAGAATAATGTATGGTTGACATTGTTTATATCAGATCCCTGTAGCCTCAAAATGAAGTGAGTTCCTCAAGGCTCAAAATGACATTGGGGCTTTAAGCCTTCAACCATCTCATCTGAAAAATCAATTGGTGTCAAATCAAAATAGTTCAAACCTTCTATAGCATTCAACATCACACCCTGTAAATTTATTTTAAGAACCATCATTTGGGTGACCCATCCTTCAGCTGAAGAGCACCATTATTGTACAAGTATCAAAACCACATAAAAAAGGTCTGGTTTGATCTCACAAGTATCAACAATTCGTTGTTAGACAAGATTGATGAAGCCTCCATCCCAAAAAAGACCATTGTGCGCATACACTTCATAACAATTCTCCTTGAATATTTCTCAAAATTTCAGTATAAACCCTAATGTTGAACCTGGTATGCTTAAATTAGTTAGTTGTTCCTAACCCAATTCCTTTTAGGGTAAGAAGAAAACAATGTTTGATGTCACAGATTATACTGGTTTGCAATGAACTATGTTGTTTTACTTTTACACGAGGTTTGATGTATTTATTGCTAAGTTTTCTGTCCCTCATTTTACAGGAGAAGGCAGCTTTCATTTTCTGTGTCGAAGATAGAGCTCTCTTTTGCCGAGATTGCGATGAACCAATCCATTCAGCCGGTAACCTTGCTGCTAACCACCAGAGGTTTCTGGCCACCGGAATCCGGGTGGCGTTAAGCTCAAGATGTTCCAAGGAAACTGATAAGAGTTCTTCCTCTGAACCACCCAATCAGAATTCGCAACAGATTACCGCGAAAATACCTCCACAACAAGCCCCTAGCTTTACATCTTCTCCTTGGGCTGTTGATGACTTGTTACAGCTTTCAGATTTTGACTCCTCTGATAAGGTAAGAAGTTTTTCTTTCCCATTACCCAAGTTTTTTTTCCCTTAGGCTATGTTTGGTTCCCAGGGAACATTTAAGGTTAAGAACATAGGGAGGAAAGTAGAAGGAAAGAAACAAATGAAGGAAAACAAAAATAGAATTAAGCTAAATGGAGTTGTGTTTTCTAGACCTATAAGTTGATAACTGAATACAACACGAAACAGAATATCTCTCATGGTAGAATAAGAACCTAAATTTAGAAATTTGAATCTGTTTGGAACGTTAGAAAATCAGCAAGATTGACCACAAACTATTGTGATGGATCCAACTTGATTGAGCTTTATATAGAGACCCCTTTCTTGTGTTGAATTCTCTTAGTCCTTATAAGCCACTAACTACTACGGCACTGTTGTGGCTTCCTGTAGTTTTTTAAAACTGTCATTGAGACACAAAATAGAGAAAACTCTTTTTGTTCTTTAAATTTAGTGTTTTTTGTGTTTTTTAGAAGAAAATAACAAATGAAAACCAAACATGTTTTTCTCGTTTGCTTGTTCAACTTGTTTTTAAGAACAGAAAACAGTTTTCAAAAACTGTAAACAAGCAAAGTCTGAATATCAGTAAACTTTCTTCTCAACTTTGCATGTCTTCCTACAAATCTTCAAATTCTTCTATCTGTTTCCACCTGCAGAGTAAACAACTCGAATTCGGGGAGCTGGAGTGGTTGACAGAAATGGGCATATTTGGTGAGCAAGTTGAAGCCATGGCCGCAGCAGAGGTTCCCCAGCTCCCAATATCACAGCCAAGCAACGGCCCTTCATACAGAGCCGCCAAATCCAGCACGCCCTACAAGAAGCCGAGGATTGAAATCCTCAACGACGAGGACGAATACTTCACTGTGCCTGATCTTGGCTGAACTTAGACTGATCAAAACTACTCTACCATATACAAGCATAAACATATTATGGTGTTATACAGTATGTGCATTTAAGGTGATATACACAAAGCGTATTAATATCACTTTAGTCGTGTATTTGTTAATAACCATCTTGGTTATAAGGGGTTTTTAGCGTTTTGTGTAGTGTGCTCTTCAATTTGGTTCATTTTGCTTTCTTTTTGTTTCCATTGAATAGAACTTGTAATATTCACATTGTCAGATACTATAAGAGAATGCTGCATTTGATCTCTATGAGTTTGATATCATGTGGTGTGGAAAAAGGAGGGATTGGGGTGAAGTTTGATCGGAAGGCCCTTTACTAACTACTCCTATGGAGTCTTGAAGCAAATGATTTGAGTGCTGACCACACTGAGAGATATCTGGGAGTACAGAACGGGATCACCGAGCAATTCTCAAGCCAGAAATGAGAGGGATCCCACTACTCTCATATATTCTCAAAGTAATGACGGCAAATCCTTCAAATAACTTTTTTTTTTAAGATGACCTATGTCGACGATACTGTTGCAAATCCTTCAATGACCTTGAGACTACTCAAATCGGTGATCATAACTACTTTCAAGGACTCTTGAAGTTAATGATCCACAATTTTCAAATGTTTCGCGAGATGATCCAAATGGGTGATATCGGTTTGGAAAATCCTTCATTGACCTTGTGACGACTCAAGTAGATGACCATTAAGAATAGGCTGACTAACTGAATACCTCTCACGTTGCTTTTGGTGTCTTTAATTAGTAGAATAACAAACTCATCTATTTATCTGTTTAAGTAACCCTAAAAATATAATAATCAACCTTTATTCAACAAAAGTAAATAATTTTTTATGTTATTTTAGTATATAAATATAATAAAATAAATAAAATTAAAATAACAACAAAAATAATCCATTTATTTTTAATGTTTCTCGTCCATTCTTCCGTTCAATTTTGAATTTTCTACCACTAACATTTCTGTACCTAGTCTAAAACCAATCAGGCCCATGTTTTATTTTATTTAAATTATTTTTGGGTTTTAAAAATTAAAATAGTAAATCAAATGTAACTTTATGTGAAAAAAAAAAAAAAAAAACCTTAGTCTCCTTTTCTCTCCAACTTTTTCTTTACTAGCCTTTTTCTTTTTAAGAATGAGAATGATTTTATCATTCTCATTCTAAAATCACCCCTACACCTCTTTTCATCTTTTTTCAATAAAATAGTTATTTCACAAAATCTGCTTTTTTCGCGGATGCACCATCGCTTAAGGCGCTGCGGTAATTTTTGTCGCCATGGTACCAGAATACATCGCTTGCGTGCCAGTGTTTGCTATGTCGTCTCAAAAGATGATGGTTTGATTTTTTTCGTTTTGTTTGGACAATTTAAACAAGCAAAGTATATACGGTCAAGGACAATAATGTAGGACACGATTCTATCAACCTAGATTACCATGTTAGAACACAAAGCATAACATTAATGGAGAAAAAACCTAAAATTCATTGTGACTGACGGGAATCCATTTGAATATCTTTCATGAATCGATGAAGAGTCGCAAAGAGAACTGATCTCAAGATCTCAAGATCTTCTCCCAACGACCCTTTGAAATCAAGCCATGACGGGCTGATCACTTCGAAAACGTATGAGAGAAAAAACCAGAGGATGTAAAATGATCCTGTGTGGCTCGTATGACTGAGCTTTCCTTAAATGTGAGTTCCACCACCCGCCCTCTCATAACGTGGTCGGCCGTAACTCAAATTTCAATATACTATACTGCATACTGAGCAGAAGCCCAATAATCCTTCACTTAATTAGACCAATTCCGGGCTTTTAATTCCAATTAATGAAGCCTACTTAATGAAAAACCTTACATTCTCCCACTCGGGCTTATATTAATTGAAACTAAACCGTATGCCGCACCTTTATATCGGGTTCGTAGATTTATTCTTAATAAATAACTGATCCCATAAAGCCTCGAACATCGACCATGGCGTAATCAGATGTACTCACGCAACCCCCTTCCTAAGGGCCGCGCTTCAACTTTACCGAGCATGGATTCAATATAGAAAGGCGAAACTGACAATACCTCATAAATGGCGATACTTCACGCAAGTATCCATTTTGTTAGTCCAAATTCTCTCCCAAAGGTCACAAACCTAAAGTGTGTCACCGTGAGAATATCCATTGCGGTTCCAACGAACCTCGTATATTTATTACCTGATGCAGAACTTTACTTAACGCAGAATAAAATATGCTATCGAGGCTAATGCCAAGAATGCCCCATAGCCTTTATTCAAGGTTTACACAATGCCTTGATATTTTCAAATAATTATATGTATTCAACTCGATAAACCTACATTCACAAATTATCAATGCAAAAGAGTTGATACAAATTCACTATTAAAAAAATGTAATAAATGACTAATCTTATGAGTGACTGTACTTATTAAGCCCCACTAATCTGCATCCCATGATACTCCTAAGCCCATGTTAATGATAGGCAAATAGTTACATATTGGCAGCTAAGGCCTTAGTTATTATTGCAATCATATCATCCGTTGATAGTGTGCGCCCACGTAATGCCACACCGTTGAACTTTTCTTACATGGGTCGACACTCCATGTGTTTGCACCCTTGAGACCTCTCTCTGTTGTTAATAAACAACACTCGCTGTAGTTACCGCTACAATACAATCAGATACTCTTATCCACAAAATCAAACACTGCTAACTCCTTAATAAGGTTTTTGATTAAATTGCTTGAGGTGCGAAAAGCAGGTATACCGTTGCATATAGATGTAATACTGCTTCACTTCTTCCCATGATACGCACCTCCCGCTAACTTAAAGATATAACCGCTGTTGACTTCTTTCATCCTCCGACAACCAAGAAAGTCTCGACCTCAATACCTAACTAAATTATAGTCCCGAACATGTTTCAGGAATCAACATATAGCTGGGTCCTTAAGTACCTCATAACCTTCTCGCAAAGAACTAAATGATCATGTCTCGGTTTGATCGACATTCCGCCTGTAAGTCCCGCAGAAAGTGCACATCAGCCCACAGATACTGGAAGATACATAATACTCCCGTTGCACTAAAGATAATAAGATATTCTTCCATTCGGGCTTTCTCTATATCCGAATGAGGACATTGTGATAGACTCCAACTTATCACCTTTACGTGACAAGAGCAATTCCCCGGCTTACAGGCGTATATTGAGATCCTCTAAAACACGATCAACATATGCCCTCCGAGATAAACCCAATAGTCCGTAAGAACGATCCTGGCGTGAATCTCAATGCTCTGTGACAAAAGACGCTCACCAAGGTCCTTCATCAAAGTTATTTGACAACATCCGCTTCAGTTCACGCGCAGCACCAAGGTCATTCGCGCTGTGATATCATCCACATAGAGTATTAGGAAAATGAATTTCCTCCCACCGACCAAGTAAGATATACATTGATCTACTTTGCTCTCAACAAAACCATACGGCAACAACACTATGAAACTTAAGTACCATTGTCTAGAAGCTTCTCGCTTGAGACCATAAATAGACTTTTTCGGGCCTACATACAAGTTTACTCGAACTATTAAACCTTCACAGATCATATAGACTTCTTCATTAAGGTCTCCATCAGAAAAGCAGCTTTAACATCCATCCGTGTAACTCCATATCGAAATGAAAGCAACTAATGCCATGACACCCCGAGTTAATCTTTAAAGAGATCGAGAAAAGGTCCGCTTGGCCACTCTCTTCGAAGCGAAACCTTGGCTACCGGGCCCGGCTTTAAACTTTTCAACCTTTCCTTTGTAGTCCCTTTAGTCTTATACACCCATTTCCGCAACTTAACAATTCATGACATCGTAATTACAGCTGTTCCCAAACTCCGCATGCCTCATGATATCACTACCCTATCGCATCCACCGCTTCGAGTTGAGGACAAGAAATGGCTTTATGTTATTGGTCGGCTATGCAACCAATATCGTAGCTCCGCTCTCTCCTATAGACTAAATCCTGGTATTACGATCGCCTTCCCTTTGCCGATTCTATCGGAGTAGTAATAGCTACATTCTATGACTGAGCCTCACATGAACTACATAGACACCAATACGTGATCCCTGTCTCAATGTGTCTTAAAATGGGCGTGTGGGAGTTTCCACAATTATCTCAGGGACTGGAGGAGATACAGATACCACATTACTCATCGTACTATCATCCTCATACCGTGGAGCAAATACTCTTCGCCTACATCAAACTCCAAAACTTAGGCTGCCCAGATCCCACACCTCAGGCCTCCATTGGGATTATAGGAACCGATATCCCTTCTCGAATGTTCCGGTAAGATACAAAATAACACCTAGTGGTTCCCGAGTCCAACATGGACATTGATTATATAACTTACTTCGCAGGACATCCCCAACCTTAAGATGGTTTAAGCTAGGCTTTCACTACCCATAACTCGTGCGAGTCAATGGAACAAATTTTCAGAGTATTACCGATTCAAATGCATAAAAGTCAAGTTTTCAAAGCTTCACCCCATAGAAAACCTGTAATTTGGCCCTACTTATCATACTTTACCATTTTGGCAGAGTACGTTTCATATATAAACATGTTTTCGTGACTCCTGGTGCATAGTAAATCAAAGACATCCTGTATCTCTAAGAGTCAGAATGGCCCCTGCCGTCCGGATCTTCATGCTCGCTATAATACTCCACTCCTGGGCCGATCTAACAACCTTTATGACTTCCCAATCATTTCGACCTCAAATCGAAAAATCTCGAACTTGTCAAGAGACTCGACTTTCTTAATCAAGTACAAATAACCATCGAGAATAGTCATCAATAAATGTGATGAAATAAAATTTCTACAATAAGGTCGCTTACATAAGGTCCACTTATATCTGCAGGAATGACTTCCAACAAGTCGAACTACGACCGCGCTTTCTTCTTATCTCGGTCATTTACCCCCTATTACCTACGATATCTCTAAGTCATTTTTAAGAGCAAAAGTGATATTGGGTCTTTATCACCTTCTACTCTATCCTGTAGATATGGCTAAGTCGTTTATGTCATAAATGCATAAGCACTCTTCCTTAAGAGAGCTTTCTGGCCTCTAGAAAATGCTCTTTTCAAATGAGAGGTTGCACGAGAGGCTATTTGGAGCAACTTTTAGACCGAGGTCCGTTGATATATGACATAGCTGCCTAACTTTATTAGTCTAAGAAATATTGAAATAATATCGTTTTAATTTCAAAAGAATAATCATATGAATCCAAACATGATACTCGAAACTAAATTCCTCTAAAAGGTAGCGCATAATGTGGGTGTCTTCTAATATCAATTCTAAAAACTGCACTAAAAACTAAGTGATTATATCCCAACGCAACAGATTTCGCCTCTCGTTATTTCCCATGAGCTTCTTGACCATCCTCAGTCGCTCTCCTAGTTATGAACCCTGATAGGCCGCAACATGATTAGTCGCTTCCACCATCAAGCCACCAAGAACCGGATGGTGCTTCGTATATCGATTCACAAACAAGTATTAAAGAATCATTAATTGTGAAGCCCACGCTTGACATCCAAGCTTTGAATTTTGCACACCCTTCTTCATGCGACCTTCTTCTACAAAGAAGCAAATGATCACCCATCCTTTTTCAAGAATGTCTTGACCTATATTGTCATATATTGACCTATATGAGCACCTTATGAGTTCGACTTTGAACTCTTATTCTTCCTCTATAGGACTTGCAAGATATAAGGCCATATGCTCTTTCTCCTTCTTAAGCTTCTCTTCTTCCTCTCGCCACCACCCTTGCTATCAAGCTACGATCGACCAAGTTTCATCTGGGAATCAGGAATATTTTATAATCCCAAACAAGTGAAGGGTGTCTGTAATATGCACAAAGACAGTGAAATGCAGAACATTAAGAGCTCGAGTTTCGCCTCTTTAGGGTCCACCATCCCTGACATAATCTCTAACCCTCAAATTGCACTACATCATACTTCATGTTGAAGAGCTTTCAAGAAGTGTCTAACCTCAAGATTGATGAAACTCGATTTCTAAATTCTATGGTCGCCATCATCTCTGCTAGAAGACAACATCGCAAACCACTTTTCATGTTTCAGAGTGATTATCATTAACAAGCAAACTTATCGTCTTCCCGCGCAAAGATAAATCCGCTTTTCTCAAATTCGCACTAGAGGTTGTGATATCCGCCTACTTATCCATTGTGTCGCGATGAACATCCGCCTACCGATCAAATTGAAATCCTCTTTCCATTTCAAATTCAATCCAAGGATTCACCGAAATGCTAATTACTGGGCCGCGTAAAAATTGATCAAAATAACAATACAATCAAGATTACGTGAATACTCATAGAGAATTACATACATCATCACATAATCAGAATACCGCGTAGAATTACATACATCATCACATAATCACCTCGCGTAAAATATGACAAGCAACAGACACTCTCCACATGGACAATACTATGAGAACATATTCTAATCCTTCGTGGAAATCACCACCTGGGTGTACGAACCACTAAGATCGCCATTTCCTATCATTTCATCACATGTATCCTTCCACGAACCAACACAAGATCACCTCCTTCAGGACACCACGCAATAAACAGAGAGATCCCACTGGTTAATATGAGATTGATATTTCTCAAACCTAACTGCTTGCCACTTTGCCATTACAACCCAATTGAATTTCTAAAAATCACCATACTAAGGGACATAAACTTTAATACGTATCACATTCAATATATATAATGTTATGCCAATTATATTTGCTCAATCATTCATTAATAGTCAACGAATTTAGTTTCCTACATAGTCCTTATGCGTTGATATACATAAAGAATAAATTCATGATTTCCAAACCATAGAGAAATACCATGAATACGTGAAAATACTCCTGATCTAAAGCGCACTTAGTAGCTCTATACACGTGATTTTCACATCCCAGAAAGTTTCCAAACACGAGTCTGGCATCACACAGAACTCCCGATACCATCCCGCAGGGCACCAAAATCCGCCTGTGAATGTCCCTCACACGCGCCCCCACGCCACCGTAAGGCTCTACGCGTGGCGCCGCGCCTGCACAGGCCGCCGGCAACGACCGGCCCAAGGCCGACCTGCCTGCCGGCCGCTGACCGTCGGGCCTGGGCCTGTTTCAGCTCGCTGACCGGCCTGGCCACATCCGGCCGGGTCTGGGCCTGGGTCAGTTGGGCCCGGCCAAAGACGGCCGAGATGACGCCATGATCCGCCACGCCATCGCCACGCCGCGACCAAGTCATCACCACGCCACGCCACGCCAATGCGCCACGCCATCACCACGCCACGCCACATCTGGCCCACTAATCGGACCGCAGTCAAATAAACGGACGGGCAGATCCGCCGACCGGCCCGTTGTCACTGCAGATGTCGACGCCATCATGACGTCACAGCCACAGATCGATCCGCCAAGGCTTACACGAAAGTCAGTCGCCTTCAACGCTGCGGCGGGCGCCGTGGAGGCGCTGCGGAGGGCTTGGCCCGGCCACCTCCCGCCGACGTGCCACCCACCGATTTGATCAGTCTCGTCAGCAGCATTCCAAATACGCAACAATATTTAATTTTCGATGATCGAAAAACTAAACTACGCCGTAACGCCCGCTTTTCATAAAACCCAAAAAAAAATGTTCGATTCATACGCCAATTTAACTATTGCCGGCCTGGCACAACCCAGACACTTACTCATCAAACTGGGATACCATGTTAGAACACAAAGATAACATTAATGAGAAAACTAAATCGCCGTGACTGGATGAATCCATTCAATATCTTCGATGCGAATCAATGGCACTGCAAAGCAGTAACTGATTCAAGATCTCTCCCAAACTCAACTCTTTCAACCCGCTTTACGATCGCGATCACTTCTCTCCCTAAACATTAAAACCTGGGGATGCCATGTAAAACGATCCTGTGGCTCGGAGGACTGAGTTTTCCTTAAATAGCCCGACCACTCGCCCTTCCTATAACCCAAGCCTAAGCCGAACTCACTTCACACACACTAGTCGTACACCTACATTTATTTTAAGAAGCCCAATAACCTCACTTAATAGACCAAAATTAATTCAGCTTAATTCCAATTAACGGTTCTCACTTGAATCGAAACCTTACAAATAAATCAAATCAATGGTTGTCCTTCGTGGTCATGATTTATCTCAGACTAACAAAGTCATATGTATTCTAAAAACACAATAAGTAATATATTCATAGACTTAACTATTAAACGATGTCTTGAGCTCATTTCACACTACGTTATTAACCTAAACATTATTTCCATCTTTTGGCTGCTTTTAAAGAATTTTAATTCTATATTTCTATCGATTTATTTGGACACTCAAACAAATTTAAATAATTCTTCTCTTCAAAAAAAATTAAAAATAGTTTTATAGTACTTTATAAAATAATAATGTTTTGGAAGCTTTTTTTTAAATAACTGTTAAATAAAATAAAAATTTATTTCTGATAAAATTGTTTTAGAATAATCTAATTTTATTTATGATGAGCCTTTTCTTTGAGTTTTTATTTTATTACTTTTAAATTTATATATAAGTAGAATTTGCTTGAAACTTCTATTGCTTTAATAAAAGTTAAAAAGTTAAAAAATAAAATAAATGCATAATTTAAAGAAAAACGATATTTTAAGATTTTTAATATTCACGTTGAATTATAAAAAAAATAAAAAGAATGATCTTATATTTAAACTATTATTTAATTTTATTCACAAAATTAGATGAGCTCAAATGGTAAAAGGGTGAGTCTATCCTTAAGACCTCATGATCGAATCTTGAAAAAATATAAAAATAATCAAAAAGACTGTCTCATAATTAGCAAATTTTATCATCCTTATTGGCCCCTCCGACTAGGGACATTTAATTAAGAATGCTGACATGACTTAAAACGACTAGACAGGATGGAGTGTTGTTATAAAAGAAATATAAGTTTTGACGTTATATTACTAGCCTAGGGTTTTTTTTGAGGGAAATCACACCGATGCCACCGCCTGCCTACCAACCAAACTTGTAGAATTTCCTTTTCCTGGGAAACCAAGTTCTTGTCATGGGGCTGGGAGAACATATCTGTAAACATTTTCTAACCTGCACAACCCTCTTTAAATGAACATGCCAAAAAGTCATTCACTAGCATCTTAAAAACCCCAGCACATATAAAAGCAGAGAATCCAAGAACTATAACCCCATTGTGAAGAATGGCAAATCAGAGGCTCTCTCTTTCCTTAGCCATGCTTTCACCTTCATTTCGTGCCTGCCTAATCAAGAACTCGATCAGATACCGGTCTCCGAGCCTTCAGAGAATCGATCGATCCGAACTCAGTCCCGCCATACTCGTTCATCAACAGCTGGGACTTCAGGATGGATCCATGCGAGAGTTCTGGAGAAATATTTCTGGGGATATTGTGCTCCACCCCAGTTGATAACAATTCAAGCACCAGAGTGACAGCCATTGATCTTGATGGAATTGGATATGAAGGGTTTCTGCCGCCGAGAATTGGAAACCTGACAGAGATGGTGATCCCCACTGCCAAAACAACTTCAGAGGCCATTACCTGGAAGCATCACCTTGAATCTAAGAAAGCTCACCTCACTCCTTAATACAGCAAACCCTTTACCGGCACTCTACCTGCCAGAATTGGACAGCTGAAGAAGCTCGAAACATTGGACGTTTCGCAAAACAATCTCTCTGGCTCTATTCCGGCCAGTATTTCCGGCCTACGGGGCTTGCTCCGGCTAAGCCTGTCAAACAACGGATTCACAGGGAGGGTACCTAGCCTTAACGGGCTATGGCAGCTCAACTCCTTAGATCTCAGCAATAACCAACTCTATGGAAATTTACCTACTCTTCCCGGACATTTGAGAACACTACAGCTAAGCTACAATATATTTTCAGGCCCCATTTCTTCCATAAGCAGGCTTCAAAAACCTCAGAATACTAGATTTTGATGGTACCAGAAGCTCAAACATCAGTGAGAATTCTTATGTTGCCTAATGCAGTTCCTCGGTTGACGCCTCCTATAACAGATTCAGTCTTCAAGAGGTGTTCAGGCGTTTATGGGCAGCGATGCAAAGTCAAGAGCTCCATGCAAACACAAACCATTTGCAGGGTCATTTGCCGGTGAATTTGGTGAGCGCTAAGAATCTAAGGACAATCAATCTAGCGCAAAACCGGTTCACAGGCACAATACCTAGGGAATACGGGGCGAAGGTGGAGGGATCATGGAGAACTTTGTTCTTGGATTCAAACTTTCTAACAGGAGGCCTGCCACAACAGTTCCTAAGTAGAGGGCTAAGGATTAGCGGGAGTCTTGCACACAACTGCCTAATCTGCCCGAGAAACATTACAATGTGCCATGGAGACAAAGACCAGCTTCAGAATGTGTAAGACAGGGAGAAGGGCAAGCAGAACAAGATTTCTCATCAGAAAGTAGAAGGAAGTGTTAGGACAATGCAGTGCAATCCTACAAAATATTTTTTAGTCCATTCTAGTAAGACAGAAATAGTTTGAGAATAAGAGTTATTCCAAAATAAAGGAAAATAAAAATTTTTGAAAAGACAAGTTTGTGGTTGATTTCATTTAACAAGTAGAATGTATTGAAATGCACATTTTGGAACCTATATAGACATTCATTCAGTTATCTGGCTACCGTAATCCATGCACCAGAAAGTGTCTAATGGAAGTCTTGATATATTTATGCATTTGAATGAGATCATGCCAAAATTTCAATTCAAGCAATAATCAAATAAAACAAATTGCCTAAGCAAATTAACACTGTTGCAAATATAGAAAAAGTGTTTCTGCTAGCAGAAGCAAGATGATGCAGTTTAGAAAAGCCAATGACACTGATGCTACGCTCATAGCGAAAAGAGGAACTGAGCCAAAGCAATGAAGAGCAAGAGATAGTGATGCTTGCTCGAATCATAACTTCTCACCTCGGCAAAGAGGACTCTCTTCATTGTCTTCACCAAGAAAATTCCCATGCATAAGCATGCCCAGGGCATCAAGAAATAGTACGAGCACTCCACGCAATCCTTCCAAAGACAAAGCCACACATCCCTGTGAAGGTATACCCGCATAAGCCACATCAAGTTCAGGAAGGGGCCTCCCCACTACCCAATGAAAGCAAAGATACTTTCAGCAGCGAGACTTGCAAAAACCAGCCAACCAACCCCTTGATGAATAGCCAATTTAGAGCTTCTGGGCTAAATCTGTAAGAAATATGATGGTAATATCTGGCAATAACTGAAAATGAGAATTAAATGATTTAGCTTTAGTTCAACAGCAATATACTACACAAGGTGCAAACCAAGTCATCAAAACATTATTACAAGAAAGAAGGTACTTTTTTTTATAGGCAAAATATAGCAATATAAAGAAAAAAGGTACCAGGTAGAATACCCAAATGACCTTTTTTTCATAGATATAATTTTTGTCTGAAATAGAAAATGCATTAAATTATGGATAAAAATACACAAGGGACGAGGAATCCTGAGATAGAAAGTGACAATTAAATGCCGCTCAATAGAAATATACCGCACAACTTTGAGATGTAAATCAACTCTTCAAAAAAAAAAAACTATATATATATATATATATATATATACAAAAAAACAAGGTACTTAATAGAAACTCAAAATGATTTGTATTCAAAAAATAACAAATGTACTATAAGTATGATAAATAAATACACAAGAATGAGGAACCTTTCAAAATCCCACGAACTAATCAGGCGCATCTTAAGGCCTCCAAAATACTAAGTAAATCTATAAAACAAGAAAATATCACATAGGAATATACAAAATACAATTCATTGCTCCAATATTATTCTAATTTCCTTCCAAGCAAGACCCATCCAATGCTACTCTCTATGCAAAGAAACACAAATAGATTTGTCCTACATAAGATAAACGCTTGACCTCCGGAACCCCAATACCACAGTCTATGAAGGAAAAAGAACTGTAACTCAATACTTTGTCAGGGAGACAAGAGAGAATGAAAGTGGAAGGGAAGACAAGGGGGTGAAATGAGAAGGGTTGCTCCAAAGATAAGATAAGAGAATTACAAAGATGGATATAAAAGGGACATGGAAGAGCAGAGATGCTCATAAACAAATATTGCTAAGTATTTGAGAATTCCCTTGTCTTTGCTCCAGCCTTATTGTCTAGCTGGTTCTAAAGATCAGCTTATGCCAATAAGGCAAAGATCAGCCTTGCGCCCAAGCTAGCCCGGACAATCACGATTATCAAAAAAAAATGAGACCACCCCTTCACCTTTGCCTCTTACCACCAATACCACCACAACTATCATCTCCAACAACACAAGGTGCACAATCACCTACCTTTGTCAATAATAGAAAATTAGCTTCAACAACAATGTAGAACGCTTAACCTTTCCTCTCCTAGTAATTTTCTATAGCGGTTAACTTCTCCTATGCCACAAAAAACATAGGACAAGCAATGAACCTGTGCCAAAATGATAGGAAAATCAAGGTCTCTTCTTAAAATTTTTGGATGGGAAGGTCTCTTCTTAAAATTTATTCAAAGAGCTGAACTAAATAGCATCCTGCCGATTCTTTTACACTATTTTTTCCCAGTAAAATGAGAAAATTAAGAATGCCTCCATGCCTGGACAGAGGCAATTTGTAGTGGAACACCCAAAAACACTTTTATATTGAGATATGGAATGGGACACAAACCTTTCTTATTAGACTTAGTGAAACACATTTATCGGGATGCCGAAATGAAAAAGGCAAAACTAACTCCAAATGCCAAAGCTAGTACAGTTTCATTTTCATTAGTTTCGTAGCAATTCTGGAATTGAAAACAAAGATGAAAAGATGCATAAAAACTATTAGATTAGTTCTTACTTTCCACGGAGACCCATGATACAGCAAGAATAACATAGGTGCCGAATGCCATGAATGGAATGTATAAGTCAGGAGCATTTATATCATAGATTGGGGGTTTATAGGAAAGTCTGCCTCCGACTGGCTCAGTTATCCTTGTCCAGTGGCCCTGCAGGAGAGGGGAATTAGTAAACATACAACTACTATGCAATGGGGAAGAAAACTGTCCCAACAAGGAAAAAAACAGAGTGAATCAAATGCTTACCCTGTGCAGAAATGGGAATAGAACAACCTTCAATTTGTTCCTCACATAATGGTCATTCACTTGGAAATAGTACTGGGGATCGGAAAAATACCTGCTTATCTGTCCATTTAAAACAGATTGTGAATTAAAAAACCCCTCCAAATCATATGTCAGAAAATAACAACACTATCCTATTTCCCAACCAGTTGACATGAAATGAAACAACATTGTAAAATAAGTTATATTGGTTAGAAGCTGGAATGACTAAATTAACGAGTACCAAGGTTTGGCACATTAGATAGATGAGCCATGACATGAGAATGAGGAAGAGTTGCAACATCAAGTTGAATTTAGGAAACTCATCCAAATTTATATTTTCCCCTTCTCCCACACCAAAAAGTGATGTTTTTATTTTTCTTGTTCTTGTTATTTTCTTCTTTTCCCCCTTTATTTAGGCTTCAAGGAATGATTCATAATGAATCACATGAATGCCATTTGAACTGAGGATCTTAGAAGTAACTTTTGTGTTACAATCATTGTTGTTAACTCGTAATATGTATCTTGTATTTTTTTGTTTTGTTTCTCCGTGTCCTGTATCATATCATGTATCATAATTCTTTTTATATAGTGTATAATAAATAGAAAAAATATGCATATGTGTGAATATCTATTTAAAATATGGAGCATAGAATAATTTACAACCATTTTTATGGAAGATAGTTGAATCTAATGAGTTACATATCAATATATATATATATATATATATATATATATATATATATATATAAATCTAAGAGTTAAGCTATATCTATCTTATGAAAAATTGAATGTTTAAAGTTTTGACAAGTTCAAATTAAATGAATATAACTTTTTTTCTCCAATATTCATTACAAAAATAAACATACTTAACTTCCAATATAGCATATGATGGAAAGAATGCAACTCTTTTCGTATAAGATAATTTCACATATTTCTCAATTTTTATAATTAATGTGTAATCTTTCAGTTTATTTTAGACAATTATTGTAACACATTCTTTTTAAATTTAAAATAAAATATTGATTGCAACATGTATCAATTTTCCTATAATTGTATCGTATAATGTAAGTTTTTAACAACTATGGCATTAATACAAGCATGTGAGCAATTTAGTCATTCGTAGAGATTGATGCTAGATGCTAGGGTCTCCCATGAAAACTAAATGATTCCATCAATTATACATGACAAGCAGTTGACAATAATTTTTTTCATACAAAACTTGCTTTTAAAAAATGCATTTCATGACCTCACTAGATGTACCTATCAAAATAAACTTTTTTATTTCAATACATGACCTTCCTACTGATTTCCTTTCTTTTTTCTTTTTTTTTGATAGGCACATCAAAGAACGTGCTTGTATCATTGTGTGACAACGCCATGTCAAGTATAAAACAACGGAACTACCAAAATTGTCCCCTAGATTACTGATTCTGAAAGACAACTCTCAACAATATAAAACACCTTTCACTGACCCAATTCCTATCAACTTGAACTCCAAGGAAAATTGGTGACCGATCATGTTATAGAAGTTCTAGTTCACAAATAAGACCGGTCTGTCATTAATGCTTGTTGTGACCAGCTTTTAGAAAAATTGGTAACTCGATAAAATACAAGCTCCAACCATGATCATTATGAATGTGTGTGAGTGCATATCGACAAATGCATACATTAATAAAAAAGTTGATAATTTAAGAGAAATAAGGAATCATGTAATTTCAGTGTAAGATTAGAAATTACCATGTTGCTTTTGCATACCAGAACTGGATCCTAGTATTTTCTCCCCGTAAGCACCAAGCCCTCCTCGAATAAGCCCTGATCCAGCTCCATAGAACGCAGTCCCAAAAGGATTATTGGGCTGGGGATTGGCTGTTGGTCCCATCCCAGGTCCAACCCCAACCCCAACCCCAACCCCTTGACCTCCAGCGTTATTATTGTACATCTCTGTGAAAGCGCATCAAGTTAGATCAACTTCACTTGAAGAATTACAAGCAATACTATCCATTGCATATAGTGAATTGCTTCTCACACGCAAATCATCTTGATTTTGCAAACTAATTGTTAACCCTATTCGTTAATAAAGCATTCCTCCATACCAGATAACTAACAAATCATTTGCTAACCCCAATCCTTAATAAAACAATTACACATTGAAGTACGTTTCATAAAAGTAACAAAACCCTGGGGTAAAGAAATCTCGATTGGATCCAAATCAAGTGGAACAGTGGGTGAAGGAAACTTAGGGCTCTACCAATTGTTCACATCCCGATAGATCGCAGGAAATCGCGACAGAAAACACTCAAATTTTTCTGTTTGGAAATCTGAGAAAAGTGGGGAAGTAAAAAGAAAAGGAAAATTCCAACCTTGCGTTCTAAGAAACTGAAGAGCTGAACTGGTAGATTTTCTAGAAAAGCGTGTGGGATGAACTCCGGAAGATTGATCTCAGTTCGACGGACCTCCGATGCCGTTTCCGGCGATGTGCTTCTTCCGGAAAACAGTGGAAATCGGGGAAGATAATAAGTTCCAAGAAAGTAGAAATCAAATAACAGTTTATGCATTAAAAATCTCACATAAATGAAAATTTGAATCACGCGTTGTGCACGTGCGAACGAATTGATTTGTATTTCATAAGCCATCCAATTATAATTGTACACGCCGAAAATTTTTCGTTTTTCGTGGATGACAACTTTTAAAATACATTTTTTTTAACTTTGTGAAAAGCATTTTTTTAACCATTACAATATTTTTTAGAAATAAATTGTAATAAATAAATATGAATATCTTGTTCGATAATTATAAAAATACACCAAATTCATCAAATGATTCAATTTTTTTCTTTTTCATATGAAAAAATATAAAAACTATTAATGTTAAATACTATAAAAGTAAAAATGAGAAAGAAAAAAAAGTTGAAGGGCTAAGTTGATGACTATCTTATAGTTATTTAACCCATATATTTTTCATTATTTTTTTATTTTTTGTTGATTGCTAAATATTCTTTAGTTGCATTATAATAAACTGTTCTCTTTAAAACTTGAATCCGAGATTCCTCAATTTTTATATATTTATCTATTTAGACGATAAACGTTCTATCACTTAAACTTTATATGAAGAGTTATTTATTTATTATATTATTATTTTTAATTAAATAATTGTTGTTAATTGACATACGAGGGGGAATAAGATACAAAACATGACTTCATGGGTGAGGTTTGGAGATTCGAGTCTTCAACACTTACTTTTGGGGATCGAGGACTGTGACAAGATTTCTCGCAACCAAGACTGGTTTGCGAATTGGGAGGAAGAAGGAAGACGCTATAAGCTAGAGTGACGCTCGAACAATGCAGGTACTTTCTTATACTATTCAGTTCGCGATGCAGGATAGAAAAGGTTCAGTATATGTATCCCGGAAGGAAAAGGCTCAGCTATGGTCAAAAACTTAAGAAAGAACTTCGCGACGCCCCAAAACTCTGTAACCGAATGACTACCCGGCCAACCCGTGAAACACTGTGAATGCTCTGATGACCCTATATTTCACGAAAAATCTGTAGTCTCATTCAGACGGAGCTCTACCCGGATACATAACCCGTACATAACCCGTCCCAACATCAATCACATGAGTAAAAACTGCGCCTCTCTTCATAAACAAATACCACTACAATACATATATCCAACTATATAACCATAGTTCAAGAGTTAATGATTTACTCTTATACAACACATATATTAAAATGAAAAACATTCTAATAAATATATACATCATAAAACTCAAGCTACAACCCGGCTTCCTTCTAAAGCGGCCTCTATGATGAGTCGTCTCCTCGTGCGCTCCATGTACCTGAAAAATAATATCACTGGCTGTGGTGAGCTAATGCTCAATAGGAATCATCCTAATTAGCATTCCCAATTCCAAGCGCATACGCACGTTCCAAAGAAACACACATTCAAGTAAAATGCATGATCCTGCCAATGCCCACCCGAACAACTCATACCCCGAAGTCCACCGACTCTCACACTTGTCTAAGTCACGATGAGTAAAACATTAGTTTCAACAGCATATTTGCTTTTATTTCGCGACCACAATTTCTCCGATATAAGTATGGACCGACCGATGTATATTTAGTGGACTACCCTCCGAGATATATCAATTTGGGCCGACCATGATTGATATGTTATACGGATTCACCCTCCGATAATTATTATTATTTAGTCAACCCTCCAAAACTATTCTCTCGAGAATCACCTCATGCACTCACTCCTATTGTTCTCAGGGGCGCCTAAATAAGATACGAACGCATTTACGCCAATTCCATTACAATTTATAACACATGCAAATATAATCATGCATATATTCACATAATTTAAATCACACAACATGTTATATTTCACATTCCATTACACCAAAAATTAGCTCAATCAAGCATCAAAACAATGCAGCAACTGATTTTGAATTAATTCAACTTACACATTTTCAATAAAAATATTTTGTGAACACTATTCCTATGAATAGTGGACCCTAATACTGTCCTCTTACAATCTCAAATTCATCTGTCCCTAGAACCGAATTTCACTACTAATTCCGCCTCATACAAACCAATACATGATTTATTCCATAAATTATCATATTAAATACCCAAATCAGCCCCCAATGGGCCTACCTGACCGACCAAAAATGTCCTAAAATTTTCAAATACTCCGGCCCCAAGTTTTGAGGACCGGACAACAGTCCGCTCAAGGCCTCAAACCAACCAAACATCATATAAACACTTAAATAAAGGAACCCAAGTAGGATGAAACCCCCTACCTCTCGGAGAAGAAACTCCCTAAAATCTGAGTCCACGCTGCAGGCTTCTCCGCGAGAGCGCTTTTTCCTTCTTGGCCCAAAGGATTTCGACGGTCCGATCGCCAGTAAATCTAGAGAGAAGTGGCTCTCTCTCTCTCTCTCTAGAAATAAAAATCTGGACCTCACTGCATCCTCTCATTCCCTTCACGATTTTGTCTTCAATTTGAGGATGAAGATGAGCACTATTTGCTCTTTTGTCATTTTCCTCATTTACAATTCTAAAATAACATCTACGTCCTTTCTTCCGCTTTTGACACTCAAGACTATCTCTACTGTCCATTTCCATTTCATTTCTCTTACTCATGCCACTAGCGCATTAAGGAGTACGTGTTATAGTGACTTTTGTCACATCAAATATCGCTTTACAAAGACCAAACGCGATGCCTAGAAAACTTGCAAATTTCGACCGGTTCGAAATTCGACGAACCACGTGCTAGCTAGGATTTCGCAAAACGATTCCAAATGGAAAATCAAGCCACATTCTGACATGTGAGAATAAATTTCGGATTTTTATCGAAATTAATTTACCATTTTTCCAAAATTGGATTTTCTCTTTGGGACGGCAATCTCCTCCTTAAAGGAATTTCGTCCCGAAATTCCCGATTAACATAATCACTCACATGCATATGCTACGGCACTACACCATGCATGTAAACTCATCATTTAAATATTAAACGATTAAACCATGTGCCTTCATCCCTAAACAAGAGCGGATAGTGGCTCCGCATCACGTCCCGCGCTCCCACGCGACTCCTCCACTCTATAGTACCGCCATACACCTCACTAGCCTCACGGTCTTAAGGTCAGAAAACCCGATCAAGGCTATCCAAAATGCACACCGGTCCCTCCTTGGAAGGTCCCATCGTTGTCAACCCCAATATCTCCCTAATCCAATTACATAATGGATCCGTAGCATACCCGAGCATGAGACGTGAAATACCTCGCGGACATCCGACACACCGGGCAGAAAGCCAACCGGGTACGCCAGCAGGCTTCCACCCTCCGAGCATCCTCGAAAGGCCCAATGAACCTCGGCGATAACTTCCCGCGCTTGCCGAACCTGACCACTCCTCTCTTAGGCATCACCTTCAAGAAGACGTGATCCCCAACCTCGAACTCTAAGGGTCGACGTCGTACATCTGCATAACTCTTCTGCCGACTTTGAGCCGTGAGAAGACGCTGTCGTATCAAGCTCACCTTCTCTAAGGTGTCTCCAATCGCATCCGACTAGTGACGGCGCTCTTCTCCACCTCGTCCAACATAATCTGACTCCGCACGGCCTCCCTTACAATGCCCCATATGGTGCCATCCGATACCTCACCGACAATCCATCACAGAGAGGCGACCCACTAAGGGCAATTGTTCTCTACCCTTATGACCCAGATCGTATGCCCGCAGCCGTCCCCAACACTCCGTATATAATCACACAACGTGTAACCCCACACAACCCTTACTTTGTGTGTAAACGCCACCTTCCCAAGTCACAATTGTTTCATAATCCAATGGACCGCCAACTGTCTGCGTCATGTATGACATCCATATGCCGAGCTCTTGCCGGCTCAACAACACCCAATGCAATTTCCAAAGGGGTATCCAAATCTCGAGTCACTCCCTACTCCTATCACTCAACTCTAAGTCTACGTGATAACTTGACCGTGTTTTCATCCCATTAATTCCAACTCTTCTAGCCACACCCGAGTCTCCTTACATTCATTACGTAAATTGATATCTCCCTGCCCTTACACCCTAACTCCAAGATTCTCACCTTAGGGATTTACGACACTCTTTTTGTTTTGCCTAACACACTCTAATTACTCTTCATTTAATAAATCGAACTATGAGTCTTCACTGACGTACCCTAAAGACAACCCCACACCCCACACTCACAAAGAGTGGTGAATGATTCATACCGCGGCACCCACACCCGACTCGGGACGCCAAGGCCACTGCAGGCACGAACGCAATAATGCCATACGTGAACACCTAATCCTTGTCCACCATGAGCGTAACTGTGAGATCTCTCACTCATAATCCCGACCTATCAGGTCAACTCTCACCCTACACCCTAGGGAAGAACATCCATACCTGGCTTCTCTAAAGGCCTTAACCTCTAAGCCCAAATCCAAGGCCGTGTCGGGTATGACAACCCGGCTAAGGTCCCAATTACTGACAACCCGATGGTTGTCAACTCATCCATGTCAAGACTGACATCAACAACCAATAGTCTACCACTTCTACTCTGGCCCACCACGCTCACGCAAGAACTCGACTGGCCCTGACTTTCACCCACACTCATGGCCCCTCCGGCCTATCTCTCAGGCTACTAGGAGTGCTTAGACAAGACCCAAATCGAAACTCGGGTTCCTCCTCAATCTCGCATTTGGCAGCGGAGGAATGAACCGTATACTCTCCCGTTTCCTATGGCTAATCGACCGCAATGTCCCAAAGTCCCGATCCCCCGCTCAAGTGTCCCACTCATGCCCAATCCCGCCCGGGTCCCGAAACTCATGTGAAGCGTAAGTCTTTGGCTCTTCCCGAACTAGAAGAAGGTCGATCCTCCCTCTGCTACCAACACCCGCATCCCGAGTGCTCCAGCATCTCATCTCTTTCTCTATGGTCGTGGTCGTCCCAACCATGGAGTCTATGTCCCAGAGGCGAATCCCACGATCCCGCCCGAATGGATAACTTCAAACCCATCTCAAATCTCCTCAGAATACCCAAATTAATCCCAAGAAAAACTAATGATCCTAAGATCGACATTCGGTCTCCCAACTCATCACCGCCTCTTAACCTCTCCTCGGGTCGACCGGGACACTCGATGTCGACACCACGGTCCCAAAACTTTCACCCTTCGAGTTTCAAACCCGCACTTATCGAACTTAGCATACAAATTGATGGTCTCTTAACACCAAACAATCCTCAAGTGATACTCATGCTCCCACTGACCGAGTGTGACTGGATGTCATCCACGAAGACTACGACAACCTGATCGAGATAAGGTTGGAACACCCTATGCATGAGGTCCATGAATGCCGATGGCGCATTCGTCAATCCAAAGGGCATCACCAAAACTCAAAGTGCCCATAACGCGTCCTAAACGCTATCTTAGGGATATCTATCTCCCTAACCCTCACCGATGGTAAACTTCAAGCATGGTCTATCTGGGAGTAGACTCGCGCCTCCTCCCCTAACCGATCAAATAAATCGTCAATCCTCGGTGTAATGGGTACCGGATTCTGATCGTAACCCCGCTCAATTGCCTGCAATCAATGCACAATCGAAGGGTCTGTCCTTCTTCTTCGCAAACGTAACCGAGCGCCCATGGTGAAGTGCCTTGGCCTACGAACCCCTTGTCCAATAGCTCCCGTAATCGACTCGAGTTCCCGCAACTCAACCGGTGCCATCCTATGCGAGTCATAGAGATGAGTACCGTGGTGTAACTCGATAATCGGTTCCACGACCCTCCACGGAGGTAATCCGTAGCTCATCCGGAAAAAACATCCACATACTGCAAATTACTTCCGAGGTAGATCCAAGTCTCGGTCTCTCCGCCCTCTGTAAGGCTCAAGCATAACCCGCTTAATCGTCTCCTCGAGCACTGACTCGTGATACCGGCTCCTGGGGCAAAATGTCGCGCTTTGCTTCGAAATACCACACGAAAGTAACCGCCCCGCGGCGGCGTGAACCTCCTACGCCACACTGATAACGACCGTGCTTGCTATCACCCAATCCATCCCGTGATGACATCAACTCGACATGTCCATGATCCTCGTGTCCACAGAGTGTAGTCCCCGATATCTCCAACTCGCAACCTCGACATATCATCCCATCCTCGCCCTAATCCCTAGGGGAGAACTCACAAACGTATACTCCTTTGGGTGTCTCTAGAGTCCTCGCCATTTCCACCGTGAGATGCAGGCCTCACTCTAGCCGGAACACGCCTAGTCTAATCCTCGGGTAGTGCTCGAGGTAATCTCCATACCCTAACACCTTCTCTGACCAGATGAAACCAATGGTTTGCCACCATCTGGATCTCCTCCCCGTTAATGCTCAAGATGATGCGCCCTAAACTCGGAGGTTACCAGGACCTCCCCGACTACTCCGCTACGCCAAATCTGCACGACAGCACCGCCACACACCCACAAATTTCAACAAAGGCATAACCACACACCCCGTGGACGCCTCACGTCCCGTCCCTCAACCAGCCATCTACGTATTTCCAATGGCAACAAGAATCATTTAATTTTCATTTCGCTAACTAGCAACGACATGCCAATTACTAATAAGACTTGACAACCATGAACCACCTGCCTCATTTCCTAAGTGGCGCTAAATTTCAAATCCACTAATTCATTTATTTCAATAAAAATTATGTTTTCTTATTCATTCTCTCAAAGATTCAAATCCCTAAGGTCATAGTTCCTAACCTTAGCATTCACCCTTTTCCTATACGCATTACACCATGCATATAATTTCCTACGCAACAATCGCGCAATCATAACATGCAACATTAATTACGTATCTCATAGGGTGTAAATGCAGCTCCGAGACACTATTCATACAATGTAATCAAGTATATTTCCAGTCCTCGCATTCATAAGCAATGCAAGACCATTTATCCAATATATTAAATCATATTTATCAAGAAAATTTTATTTTTGAAAATTTCATTTTTTAAAAATTTTCTCTCGTTTTATTTTATTTTATTTTTCAAAATTTTTTTATTTACTGCTCACGCTGACTCCGAAGACCGACACTGCTCAATCGGACACGTTTCACGACCTAAGTTGCAATATAATAATTGTATTGCAATACAATTCTCAACCCCAAGTCCCTTCTACCACACAATACACCATATTGCAATACAATTCCTGCAATACACTCTCAACCTCCTCTTGCAATACAATCCCCTTGGCCAAATTTCAGCCACAATACACTTTTTGTATTGTGACACAACATCTCCCTCAGGCCAGGCCACCTTCCAGCCTGCAATACAATAGTTGTATTGCAATACAATTTTCAACAGCCACTCAAGTCTTTCCCACTTGCAATACACTGATTGTATTGCAATACAAAACCCTTTCTTTTTGCAATACTCTTCACATTGCAATACAAACCATCCAACTACACCCTTCTCTTGCAATACAATTTTTTTCCACTTCCTCTATTGCACTGTGTTGTTGCACACACAAAAAAATTCACAAGACAATTAGGCAGCAGCCCAATTCCATTCTGCACTTTTTTTTTTCATATTTTTTTTTTCATTTCTTCCAAATATCGGAATTGTACACTTAAAATGACAATTCATTTTTTTTTCATTTTCTCTGTATACACAAATAAATTTATAAAAATTTATTTAATCTACCTTTTCTCAATTTACAACTTGTAAAACCTTAGAAAATTATTTTCTTTCACTTAAACCAAATAAATTTATAAAATTTATTTTTATTTATTTTTCTTCACATATATATTTTTCTTTTTAATTCTGGACCATGTTGTCCAAAAATTTATCAAAACCTCCTGATCTAACACTAACCAAATAGAATTTATTAAAATTTTATTTCATTATCCAATAAACCAAATAAATTTCTAAAAAATTATTTCTTTTATTTTCTTCTTCCAATTTTACTCACTGTAAAACTCCAAGATATTTTCTAACACATCACCGTGCAATCACTGCCAATAATCATCACAAACACATAATATCCCATATATGCATATTTTTCACACAACAATCATCAAATCACACAAAACACACCAAACACATGCATGCAGTGTCCTAGTTTGTCCCGTGATTTCCTAGGTAATCTCATACCTAAACTCAATATCAACCACACCTAGTGGGTGATGCTCTTACACTCAAAGACTACGGCCTAAGCTCAATCCCCTCAAGCCCTAGGTAGTTCGATACCCAAAGCTCCGATACCAAGCTATGACGCCCAAAACCTCGGGGGTCCGTCGATCACCTCGTCAACCTGGAAACACTCAGGAATGCTCCAGACCCGACATTCACGTGAAATCGGCAGTCTCCTTGTACCTGGGAGTTTCACCGATACATAACCCGTCCCAACATCAATCACATGAGTAAAAACGGTCTCGGGGCCCACAAACCAATACTCATCACAATACATATATCCAACTATATAACCATGGTTCAAGAGTTAATGATTTACTCTTATACAACACATATATTAAAATGAAAAACATTCTAATAAATGTATACATTATAAAACTCAAGTCACAACCCGACTTCCTTCTAAAGCGGCTATGATGAGTCAGCTCTCGTGCGCTCCCTCGTTATTCGAAAAATAATATCCGACAGGTGAGCTAATGCTCGCAGTGGAATCACCCCACCGGGCTACTTCCACCCAAGTGCATATGTAATGCCCAAAGAAAACACATATTCAAGAACGCACGATCCTACTAATGTCTACCGAACTCATACCTCGAGTCATCACGACTCCCACACTTGCCTAAGCCACGCATGAGAAACATTATTTTCAACAAAGATATTTGCTTTATTTGTGGACTACCCTCCGATATAAGTAGTGGACCGACTCCGATGTATATTTAGTGGACTACCCTCCGAGATATATCAATTGGGCCGACTCCGACGATTGATATTTTATATGGACTACCCTCCGATAATTATTATTATTTAGTCAACCCTCCGAAACTATTCTCTCAAGAATCACCTCATGCACTCAATTGTTCCTAGGGCGCCCCACAAGATACTGAATGCACGATGCCAATTCCATTACAATTCTATAACACATGCAAATATATAATCATGAATATATTCACATAATTTAAATCACACAAACATGTTATGTAATTTCACATTCCATTACACCAAAAATTAGCTAACATGGGTTAAGCATCAAACACAAGCAATTCAATTTGAATTACTCAACCAAGCACATTTTCACAAAAATATTTTGTGAACACTATTCCTATGAACAGTGAAACCCTGTTATCGTTCAGCAAATCACACTCATCGGCTCAATTTCGCTGAACTCCGAAATTTCACGGCGCCAATTCCGCCTCATACAAAACCAATACATGATTTATTCCATAAATTACTTCATACAAATACCCAATCGCTCCCCACCAGCCCACGGATCGAATTCAAAATGTCCCAAAAAATTCCAATAATTCGGTCCCAAGTTTTAGGACCGATCAAACGTCCGTTCAAGGCTTCAAACCAACCGAAACATCATATAACACTTAAATAAAGTGTAAAACTCAAGTAGGATGAAACCCCTTACCTTCTGGTGTTTTAATGCGAAACTCCCTAAAATTGAGTCCAAGCGTGCAGCCCTCCGCAGCCTTTCCTTGGCCCGAAGGGATTTCACTGTCCATCACAGAATCTAGAGAGAAGTGGCTCTCTCTCTCTCTAGAAATAAAAATCTGGACCTCACTACATCCTCTCATTCCCTTCACGTTTTTGTCTTCAATTTGAGGAAGAAGATGACCACTATTGGCTCTTTTGTCATTTTCCTCATTTACAATTCCAAAATGACATCTACGTCCCTTCTTTTCCCAGTTTTGACACTCGACACCACTTACTGGTCCATTTCCACATTTCATTTACGCCACTTATGGCACATGAATACATGTTATAAAGTGACTTTTTGTCACATCAAATATCGCTTTACTCAAGACCTCGAAACGAGATGCTCGAAAAACGTGTGTTTCGGATCGTTCTCGAATTTAATTAATTATCACGCGGTTATTAGATTTCGCGAGATCTATCCAAAGAAGAAAACTGCTTTCATCCGGGAGATCTAGAGAATAAATTTCCGATTTTTATCGAAATTACGATTTTACCCTTTTTCCAAAAATTGGAATTTTCTCGGGTCTTACAACTTCGATCTCTCGGAATGGGTCCTAAGGTTTCAAAACGACAGAGAAACAATGTCAGGAAGGAAATAAAGGTCCCGGAAAAGAGGATGGCAATGACAACCCCTAAGTTCCTTGCGAATCGTAGTTGGTCGGGAATGGAAGTTCGAATTTAATATGTGGTCGGTGAGAATGGGAAAGATGAGATCGAGGAGAGATTAGGCACCAGATTCATGCTTGCGGGTTGGTGGGAGGCGCACCACCGATACTAGACCTCAAATCCTTGAAGCATAGGGCTTGGTCCTCTTGGGAGGTCACAGGGTATTTGAAAGTGGAGGAGTTGAGAAAAGGATTATGGTTGTTTGGTTTTGAGAGTCCAAATGAAGCGAGAAGAATACTTAGGGAGGATACAAGAAGATTTGGGGGTCTCTCGATATCCCTCAGGGAATGGAGAAAAGATGTCGAATGCATGGTTGGCAGAGATACATGTAAAACAATGTTGGTAAGGCTATTAGGGTTATCGTTGCATTTTTGGAGCCGTCCGATTTTAAAACGTATCGGCGATAGATGTGGAGGATTTGTGGCAGTGGATGAAAACACGGCGTTTCTGTCTGACCTACGCTAGGCTAGGATCGTGGTTAAATGGGATGGAAGCTCAAACCCGCCGTCGGCGGTAGTGTCCAAAGGAGATAGTAGTTTTGTGATTCAGTTATGGTGGGAGTTTCAGCCTCATATGAAGCCGGAAAGATTGACAATGGAGCCGGAAATTGGAGATGCTCCTAGGGAAAAGGGAGGAGTGAGTACACGCGCAAGAGAGTGCGTGGAGTTGTTGGAACACGGTAGGTTGAAAATGACTGAAGAGACAGAAGGGACATTTTCTTGTGAAGAAAGGAAGTCCACTCCAGTGGAGCTGAAAACTGAAGGGGTTGAACCTGTACGGGGGCCTGGCTGTAGTTTCAGTTTGGGTCCCACCTGTGAGGACCAAGGATTGAGGCAGGCCTGGGGGTGGAATGCAGGGTCGTGTGAGGATGGAGGAGCGATTTCACGCAGCTTCAGTCTGGGCAAGGGGCCCGGCAAAAGTGATGGAGCCTCCCATCTCGTCCCGTTGAAGACCTTAAGCCCACATCACATAGGGCTAAGAAATAGCCCAGTAAAGGGGCTTTTAAGTGGAGGGCAAAAAAACTGCCCTAATTCTTCTGCTAAGGCTCCGAAGAAACATTTTAGAGGACCGACTCCTTTTAAAATTCGGGAGGGAGGCAGGAGAGATGACCACTTCGAAGCTCCTCCACTGGTGGATGATGCTCCTAGGTATGTAAAGTTTAACTCTAAAGACTCCCCTTCATCCCCGACTTCCCTGCTTTTCATGACCTTCTGGGGGTTCTTCAGCCGTGGTTTTCTCAAGCCGAATTAGTGGCTGATCGAACCTGAGATGGTGGCGGATGGTAGTGATCGGGGTTTGGAATCCTGCAGTATCAAGGCTTTTGTAAGACGGCTCTGGTGTGGGGTAGCAGTGTAGGAGACAACTGCGGGCTTCGTGCTTCCTGTGTTGCGAGAATGGAAGACAAATAACTGATCGTCTACCGAATTTCGGGGTTCCCAACTATGCGGGTTTCGGTGAGTGAGGATTTGGCTTACTTTAAAGATGGTGGCAAGGCAAGACCTGCCGAAAATGCGGGGCCATTACAATGTCCATATGTGAACGGGAATTAAAAAAACTGGTGTGCACCATCAATTACGATGGGAAAAATCAAATTAAGGGAGGAGACAGAGAAAGGGGGAGTCTAATGCGAAGGTTATAATGAAGGTAAAAATAATGACTTGGAATGTTCGTGGGGTGAATGACCCTGATAGAAGGAAGATCATCAAGAACTTTATTAGGTATCAAAGAGTGGATTTGGTTTGTCTTCAAGAGACCAAAATCCAAGAGATGACTGCGGATGTGGCTCGTAGCTTGGGAGTGGGAGACTATCAGATTGGAGAGCCCCAAATGTAGAAGGGTCTATAGGGGGTATTCTTTTGTTCTGGGACAAAAGAATAATGGAGTTGGTAGACTCAGAGTTTGATCTTTTCACTATTTCGTGTCTGTTTAAAATAGTGGAGGGAGGCTTTCTTTGGAGGTTCTTGGAAGTTTATAGTCCAGTTGAGAGGAAGTTTAAGGAAGTTTTTTGGGAGGAGCTGGGTAGTATCAGGGGTTGGTGGGAAGGTCCTTGGCGTCTGGGAGGGGATTTTAATGAGATTCTCTCCCCCTCTGAAAGATCCAGAGGAGGTAATTTCTCCCCTTCGATGAGATGTTTTGCTGAGATTGTAAATGAGTTGGGTCTTAGAGACCTGCCTCTCTAAGGGGGTCTTTTACTCTGGAGGAATGCACGTAGGTCCATGTTGGCGCTTGGATAGATTTCAGCTTTTCGATCGGGAGAGCCGCTTTATTAAATGTAGCTCAGGAGTCTTCCCATACCCATTTCTAATCACTTTCCTTACCGGCTGACGTTGATTTAGGGCTAGGTCAGTCCCACCCCTTCGCTTTTGAGCTCATGTGGTTAAAATTCATGGGGTTTAGAGAGCTTCCCTCGAAGGCCGGTGGCAAAATCAAGTTTCATGGTCGCCTAGCTTACATTATGGTCGCCAACCGAAAGCTTTAAAAGGTAGTTTAAAGTCTTGGAACAAGGAAGTTCTTGGCAAAGTTGAGGTTACAGCTAAGGAGGTCTGCACCCGCCTCGTTTCTGGGGACGACCTCGAAAGCAAAGAGAGCTGGTTTTAGAGGAAAGGGAGGAAAGAATAAAGGCTAAAGAAGAGTTCAAGAGTTGGGTTGTTTTGGAGGAGATTTCTTGGAGACAGAAATCCAGGGAGTTGTGGCTGAAAGGATGAGATAGAAATATGGGTTACTTCCACATAATGGCTAATGCTCATAGGAGGAGAAATTGTCTTAGGAAAATCAGTATCAATGGCAAAATGCTTGAAAAGGAGGCTGAGCGAAAAACCTGTGTGTCTCATATCATGAGACCCATACATGTGTAAAACGACCCAATAGGGCCCACACGTCCATACAACACAAAATGCATATTTTATACAAAAAGGAGTTTGTTTACAATTGTATTTAATTGCAATTTACACCCAAAAAAAATGGATCGTCTTTCCAGAATTTACAAAATACGGAAATAAGGCCAGTTTGGCCATTTCTTCGCTCTACGCTCTCAAATGCGTCCCAGACCTCGGTGCACCTTCGCACCGGGAATAAATATATTCCCCACGTGGCGAGCAATGCCCAGTAGTGGAATTTTCCTACTTGGGTTACTCCCCACCTAAGTCCTCATGCAATGGCACACCAAACATTCAATTCACATTCCATACAATCCATGTTAATATACTAAGCATGCATATATTAACAAAACTTACACATGTTATTCATCCATAGCAATAACACAAAATTAGCTCACGTGGGCCAATAAATAAACCGACAGTCCATCATAGGGTTGCCCACAAAATCACAATCAACATGTTATCCACTCATGGAAACAACACAACATCACACAAGTTACACGTAAATGTAAATTCCATCGGACCGTCCCAAAACCACTCTAGGGATTTTCTTCACTCGGGTCCAAATCTTTGGAATCGAAAAACACTACCATCCGTGCCTTAACAAATCTTCATCCATTAAAATGGCCCTTAGCCAAAGAATAAAACAAGTAGGAGAAACCCCTACCTCCCGGAGTTGTCGAAACTTCATTGTAACCGAGACTCCACGTAGCCCTTACCGTGGGGAGCAACTTGTTTACTACGAAAAACCGACGGTCCGGGACAAGCCGGGGAATTCTAGAGAGTAGCGTATTTCTTAAATTCTCTCCCTCACGCTGGTTCTTCTCTCCCTCTCTTTCTCCTCTCCCAACCCATTTGGTCGCACGGGACAAGCAGACTTGTCATCTCAATGTCACATGTCCAACTCTAAGTGACTCATGGGAGTACACCTTATCCTCTTATCCACCTACTTTGGATTTTCATCCAATGGCATCATGCCATGTGTCCACCCATGGCCCACACTTGAGTTCATGCCGACTAACTCTCAATAGCGACATTCGCACCTCTGAGTCACTCAAATGTGCCAAGTGTCCCCGCACTACCCTCGTTGGACTCGAAAAACGTGAAATTCGACTATCTCTTAATTCGACGAAATTCAACGGGTAGCTAGATTTACGAGATCGATTCCAACTGAAGTCTATTTCCTGTATTCGAGATTTAGAAAATTCCTGGGATTTTGACCAAAGTACTCCTTTTTTCGTAGTGTACCAATTTTCTGGGTTTTACATTCTCTCCCTCTTAAAAGAATTTCGTCCCGAAATTCCGCATAATCACAACAAATCACATGCATATGCAACGGCACTATGCCATGCATAAAACTAGTCATTTAAGTATTAAATGACTAAGCCACGATCTTCCCTAAACAAGAAGGGATAGGTGGCCCGCATCGTGTCCTTGCGCTCCCACGCTGACTCTCCACTCCACCTGCCGGCTTATAACCCTCATTAGCCTCAATGATCTTGGCGTCAAGAAAACCTGATCCCGACTATCCATAATGCACACTACTCCCTCCTCAAAGGTCCCATCTGTGTGAACCTCAATCTCTCCCCAATCCACTATATGAGCTGGATCTGGAGTGTACCTTCAGAGAATGGAGACGTGAAATACCTCATGGACACCTGACATGCCGGGCGATAAAGCCAACCGGTAGGCTACTGTGCCCACTCTCTTAAGTATCTCGAAAGGTCCAATGAACCTCGATGATAGCTTCCCGCGCTTGTCGAACCTGACCAATCCTCTCTTAGGCATCACCTTCAAGAAGACGTGATCTCCAACCTCGAACTTTGTATAACGACGTCAGACATCAACATAGTTCTTCACGGCTTCGAGCCGTGAGAAGACGTGGTCGTATCGCTCACCTTCTCGTGATGTCTCTAATCATATCGTGACCAAAGGATGGTTTCCCTCCCACCTCGGTCCAACATATCTGATCCGCATGGCCTTCATAGCGCACTTCGGGGGTGCCATCTGTATACTCGCCAGATAACTGTTGCTGTAGGTGAATTCCACTAAGGGCAAGTGTTCTTCCCATGCCTCGAGTCCTCACCGACTCCCTCACATTTGCCTATGCCAAGTGTGACATTTGTCACTGGTAGTACCAAGGACACTCATATACGGAGCCCTTGCCGGCTCACCAACACCAAATTCAATTTCCAATGGGTAACTAAACCCCGAGTCACTCCCGACTCCTATCACTTAACTCTAGGCTCACGGATAACCATAAACTTGTGAAAGCTTCCTCTCGGGGGCAATAGAACTTTTCGCTACAATCGCGAGTCTCTTGCACCCAATAAAGAAGTCACCTGATATTTCCACGGGTCTTTACACCCACTTCCGTAAATTATGGATATCTCTCCACCTGCTCCTTACACCCACGCTAGGCCTCGATATCTCCACGGATCTCTACACCCATACAGACCTCGTATACTACCAGGTCTTTTCACCCCAATTCTTGCCACCCGAGGGGATTAACGACCCCCCTTCTTGCTTCGCCCAATACACATTAATTACTCATTTCCTCGATTTGGAACTATAAGTTTCATCGACGTCGGTCCCAAAGACAAACTCAACCCATACTCACCCAGAGTGGTGAATGACCATTCTGTGCACCCAAACCCGACTCGACGCGATGTCACCATGCACATAAATGTAATGATGCCATAATGTGACGCCTCAATCCCAAGGGTCCACCATGAGAAGAATATCTGAGATCTCTGGCTCACAATCCCGACCTATCAGGTCAACTCTCACCCTAGGTTCTAGGGGAGAACATCCATACAACGACTCTTCTAGAGGCCTCGACCTCCAAGCCCACACCTTTCATACATGATGCAACAATGAATGAATATGATGCATCCAATTTAAACTCTACTCTTGTTAACAAGTGCAAGAGTAGAAACGCACTCTTACATATTCGGACCAAGCCTTATATGACGCTCAAATTTGTGCACCGCTGACCACCCTTCAACCTCGCGGAAAATGCTAACGTCGCGACCCGACATCTTCACTTGCACCCAAGTAGTCTCCTTTGTACGTGGGAGCTCTACCCTTAGTACATAACTCAATCCCAACATCCAACGACCACATAGGGTCCAAATGAGAAAGTAAATAATAGCCACTGGGGCCCTCGCATCATCACTCAACCAATATGAACCCAACCATATACATTTATACAAACAAAATTCTAGAATTCTAATACATGTCATACATCATAATACCAAAGCCACAACCCGGCTTTCTTCTAAATCGGTCTCTAAGAAGAGCCGTCCTCTCGAGCGCCCCCTGTACCTGAAAAAAATGTTCCCTCGATAGGGTGAGCTATCGCCCAGTAGTGGAATCACCCTAAATGGGTTACTCTCCACCTAAGTGCATATGCAATGCTCCAATGAAAACATACATTCAAGTAAACTCCATGTCGTGTGTGGGGTAATTCTGCTCATGATTCTTCAACTGACGGGAACCATAAGCTACTACCCTCCCGGACTACATCAAAACACATCCCGCCCGCCTCGAGCATCACGCCCACATCTGCACTCGGTCCCGAACTACTCAAGATAGGAGCTGAAGTAATTCTCCTCTTCAACTCCTGAAATGCCTCCTCGCATCGGTCATCCCAATCAAACTTTGACCTCCTTCCCAAGTCAAACCTCGCCATAGGTGCCGCATTCGGGAGAAACTTCACCGAATTTATAAGACCCGTGCCAATCCCAAGAAACCGTGATCTCAAGAGACTCTCGCCTCTCCCAACTCATCACCGCCGAACACCTTTTCCTCGTCCACGTGACAGCACCGACGTCGATCTGCGTGTCCCAAAAAATCTCACCCGCAAGTAGTTTCAAAAAACTCCCACTCCATCGACTCGGGCGCATACCGATGGTCTCTCAACAACTATAACACGATTCTCGCGATACTCATGCTCCCATCATCGGGAGAATCAAAATGTCATCCACGAAGACCACGACAAACTCATCTAGATAGGTTGGAATACTTACGAGGTCCATGAATGCCGCCGGCGCATTCGTCAATCCAAAGGGCATCACCGTAAACTCAAAGTGCCCATAACGCGTCCTAAACGCTGTCTTAGGGGTGTCCATCTCACTAACCTCGCCTGATGGTAACCAAGGCGGCTCCATTCGAGTAGACCTTAAGGTTCTCTCAATCGAGTCAAATAAACGCCAACTTTCTAATGGGTACCGATCAGAACCCCGTTCAACTGCTCAGAATCAATGCACGAAGTGTTTTGTCCTTCTTCTTCGCAAATAGAACCGGAGAGCCCCATTGTGAAGTGTTCGGTCTAATGAGGGAACCCCCTGTCCGCAGCTCGCAACTCGACTCGAGCTCCCTAACCACCGGTGCCATCCTATACGGAAATCATGCAGATGTGCAGATACCAGGTGTAACTCGATACCAAAGTTTACTACCCTCTGTGGAGGCAATCCAAGTAGCTCATCTGGAAAAACATCCACATAATCGCACACCACTCGAGGTAGATCCAAGTCTGGTCTCTCCTCGTCCTCTAGTGTAAGACCCGAGAAAATCCAATTTTCTCAAAAAGGGCAAAATCGTAATTTCGGTCAAAAATCCGAAATTTATTCTCTGAATTTTGGATGACGAAACGGATTTCACCGTTGGAATCTTCTCGTGAAATCTAGCTACCACGTCAAATTTCGTCGAATTCCGAGACAGTCGGGAATTTCACGTTTTTCGAGGCACCAAGTATCGGGTGCCGTAAAATGATATTTGACGTGACAAAAGTCACATATAACATGTACTCATATGACATAAGTTGCATGAGTAGAGAAATGATGAAAATGGATGGTCGGTGATCGCACACTGGTCGTAAAAATCCAAAAATGGGGACATGAAACGCATTCGGGATTTTAACAATAAGACAAACAACAAATGTCGTTTCCTACCTTAAGAGACCAAAAGAGAAAACGAGAGGGGGGACGCAGCTGGGGTACCGAAATGAAAGCTTTTGATTTTTTAGAGAGAGTAGGACCTCATTCTCTCTAGAGTTTCTGGAGATTCGACCGTCAGAATTCGTCGGAACAAGAAGGAAAGTCGCTCTACGCATCGAGGCCTACGCGTGGGTTCCGGTTTTGAGGAGTTTCGACAAACTCCTTGAGGTAGGGGATTTATCCTACTTGGGTTTTACAATTTATTTAAGTGTTTTGTGATGTTTGAGTTGGTTGAGGCCGCGTAGGCCGTTCGACGGTCCCAAATCTGAACAAAAGTTTGCAAATTTCAAAACCAAAATGGATGCCAGGGCGCAGGACCGGTTTCGGGGTTGCTATGGTGGGTTTTATGCAATAAATTGTGTTTTGTGTGTATGAGGCCGGGAATGGCCATGGAAATTTGATTCCACCAAGAGGAACCGATAGGAGGAGCTGCCGCCTCGCGGACACCCACTGCTTCGGGGCCGTAAAACAGCCACACAAGCAGGGGCGAAATGACCATAAATGTCCATGTGTTTTGGAATTGTTTGATGTGAGTGGTTTTGAGTTGATTAATTAAAGAAATTAATAGGTTAATGCTTAATGTGTTAACATGATGCCATAATTATATAGAATATAATCACGGGTGGGCCATTGGAAACTTAATTGTGCTTGGCTCAAGTGAGCGAAATTTTGGTGATGGTTGATATTGTTGAATTACATGTGGTGTAATTGTGAATTGAGAGATATGCATAGTTGATATAATTGTATATATTATGAAATGGCATGATATATGCGTAGGGTAGTCAGAATTAGTAGGGTGAGTGCATGACATGAAAAAAAATTGAAAGAAAAAACTTAAAATGTTTTTGAAAGGAATTTCACAGATGAATTTCCTGGAGGGTTTGGAGACTGGCCCAACGTATCATTTCGATGAGGACCATGACTGCTTCGAAGGTTCCCTAACACATTCGCCCAGTAGCTCCCATATTTTTACCGATACTCGTAGTATAGTTTCGAAACAACAAGAATTGTTTTGAAAGATGTTTTCACATGGCTTAGGCAAGTATGAGGGAGTCGGTGAGGACTCTGGATGTGGGGTTGGTCATTTAGACATCTGCAGATCACGAATTTGTTTTGTCGTGTGTTTACTTTGAGCATTGCATATGCACTTGCGGAGAGTAGCCCACTAGATTCCACCATCGAAAGCATTAGCTCACCTCGCCGAGGGATATTATTTTCTGTGTATAGGAGCGCACGTAGGAGACAAATTTCATCATAGAGATCGATGAAGAAAGCCGGTCAGGCTTCGTTATTATGATAAGACATGTATTAGAATTCTAGAATTTTAATATATGTTTGTATAAGAATATTTTCCTAACTCTTGAACGACGTATATAGTTGGGATATATCGTCGAGTGATGACAGGCCCGCGGCCATTATTTACCTCATTTAGACCATGTGGTTGTTGGATGTAAGCTATGTACTAAGGGCAAAGCCCTCTGCACAAAGAGACTCCCGCCCGATTTTTGTGAGAGATGTCGGGTCACCCGGGGCATACACGAATCCGCTTCCGCGGTCGACGGCAGTCAACTGACCCCAAAGGATTTGGGGCGCCACAGCCAGACGCAGCTAGGTACACGAGTGCCTGGGGCTTAGGACCGACTCAGGTCACTGGTCTTAGAAAGGTAGAACCTAGGGGCATGGCAAAGTGAAAACCAGGATTTGAGGACTCGGGCTTAGGCCATGGTCATTTGAGGTATACATCATCACCACTCGTGTGGCTCGATGTTGCAAGTTTAGGTATGTGATTTCATCTAGGAAGTCACAGACAGATTGTGTTCAACATGCAATTTATGTTTGAGGTGTGATGGTGTGTATAACATGAGTTGTGTTAGTGTGTGACCCGTGATCATGTGATTGATGTGGATGATGCTTTATAACATGGATTGTTATGTTGTGTGTATGTAATTTGTATGTTTCGGGTGAGTGAAGATAGGAGAAACGTTGAAACACCAGGGGCTCTAGCAACATAGGTGTTCGAGAATTTTTGGCAACTAAAATGGATGGCAACAGGTTTGAACAAGAACAGATAGGGTTTGTGAAATTTTGGAAATTTATTCCGCTTGCAATATTAGGACTTTTTAAGCCCCTGGGACCAATTACAAAATTGTCCCTAAGTTTTGTAATCCTAAAACATTTCCATGTTTCGCATTTAACTCAGCTTCAAATGATTCAAATTAGGGCTTACAAAATACCCTAAACATGTCGAAAATCCACTAGGGTATATTTCGGGTGTTACAATTCTCCTCTTATAAGAATTCTCTGCCCTAAATTCATACTCTTTCATGTGCATGTTCTATATCGATCCTTCTTTCATATCCTCAATAAGCCGAGTAAAATTCTCTCTTGAGCCAACAAGACCTTATCGTAACTAAATTCTTGTCTTTAATCATTCAAAGCCGGATTGGATACTCGATTCATTCTAGTTAGCATAATAGACATCCCGCACAGGCCAACACTTTCTATGTAGTGCATCGAATTCTTACTCCGTAAACGCCAAACCCAGGCTCGACACACACCAACTTGTCACGCCCGAACCCGATCCGACCGGAGCTGGCGCATCCAACCCAGCTTCCAAAAGGTGACTCAGACCGACTCTTTACCCGATGTGCCAACCCACTGTGGGTTATGGCCCACATCCTATACTGTAATCAAAATATTATATACATATAACTGAGTCCCATTAGATAAACTTTACTTTTTACATTACAAATATGAGCACTAACCTACATGTAAGGAACCCTTACAAAGTGTATCGCCCAACAGATGATGTTCACGACGCCTTCTTCTCTGCACCTACACGGATTAAAACCCGCGCTGCCTTTTACGCTAATGAAACATTTCTATGCATATACACATTTAACGCATAAACACACGTATAATATAAATTTCATGCATTTATATTATGAGCTTATACGAGTACTTCTTCTTATAACAGTTACGCTTATTCGGGATCTCCGTAGAGTTACAGATCTTATTCTTATGCAGAACTTATGCTTATAACAACTTATGTTTATTCGGGACTCCCGTAGAAGTTACAGAACTTATACTTAACAGACTTATGTTTATTCAGGACTCCCGTAGGAGTTACAGAACTTATACTTATTTAGAACTTATACTTAACAGACTTATGCTTATTCGGGACTCCCGTAGGAGTTACAGAACTTATACTTAGCAGACTTATGTTTATTCAAAGACTCCTCGTAGGAGTTACGTAACTTAGACTTAACCAACTTATGTTTATTCAAAGACTCGTAGGAGTTAACTTATTCCTTATACGTAGACTTAAGACTGGCCGAGGTACCGCCGTAGGTACTCACTGCAGATTATGGAACGTGTACCGGTATCGCTTAACTTATTTCATACGTAAGTACCTTGTAAGTAATACTATATACCGGTACTTCAGATCTTACTCTGTACTAATGGCATATTCCGGTATTTCGGATCTTATCCTGTTATTACGGAGCATATACATGTATTTTGGATTTTATACATGTATTACGTAATCCTATACATGCATTTCAAATCTTATACGACTTACGTAGTATATTCCACGGAACTTGTACTGGTCTTACGGAACTTATACTGATCTTACGGAACTTATACTGATCTTACGGAACTTATACCGGTATTACTTTAACTTATATTGTCTTATAGAGCATATACTATTATCTTACTCTGATCTTTATCCTGTGCTTAAGGTACCGTAAGTACAATAAGCAAATCGACGATCGATGTAGATACTCATCGTATGGATATTAGTCCGATAAAGTGTGTACAGATCATACATATACATATACTTATTTTACCTGATACGAGTACCGTGGGTAATACGTAACTTATACTTATGTTATCGGGATACGGTAGCAAATTCCGTGGGTACTATAGAACTTATCAAATAGAGTACCCGTAGTACCACATAACTTAATTCGGCATGTGAGTACCGTAGGTACATGCACTTAATCGTATACAGAGTTGTCGCACATGTGACTTATCGATACGTGACTCTTATCGTGATAATAGAGTACCGTAGGTACCATCGAACTTGTTCGTAGATACAAGAGTACCGTAAGGTACTACAGACGAATCGTGAGACAGACTTATTCAGATACATGAGTACCCGTAGGGATACTACATAACTTAATCAAATACAGGAGTACCAGTAGGTACTACGTAATCCTCTCGATGAAATACGAGCACCAGAGTGCTGGCTGCAGCGACCGTGATACAGGAGCAATCTTTAGGTACTACAGAGTTTAATCAGATACAGAAGTACCCCTAGGTACTACGTAGCTAATCAGATACAGAGTACCACGTAGGGTATTACGTAACCGATGGGCCAGTAGGTACCTTTCGTGATCTTACTCTTATTCTTTATTCAATGCCTTATCATATGTCCGCTCCGACTACCTAGACCAATTATAAGAAACGAGTAGGACGCAATACAATAAGTACCGGTTGTACGATACGCATCGGGTGCCATAACACCAGCAGAGTACCGGCGTCAAACAGGAGTGCCAGCACTAATCGTATACCGGCAGCAACGTGAGTGCCGGAGCACTCAATCAGAGTACCGTACTAATCAGATCGCCCACTCATTCATTATTTGGTCCTAGGTAGTCATATGATCATATGTCTTCGTGAACCTTTCTAATCACACTGCGATCATGACATCTTGTTTTTCATATTCATGTTCATGTTCGTGTTTCAGCCGCTGTGCTCTCATGCCTATTCCTTATGGCATTGCGGTACTTGTACGATATGACGCCTATCCACATAATCTTCATACTCGTCTCTGATGCATCTAATGCTTCTTAGGAATTGAATCAATCCAATCGGATCATCCAAACTTCAAGTTATGGCATTTTCATGCCAACTAGTCGACACGATTTTTACCGAGGAACAGTTTGCAATATTAATTCTTCCAGTACCTTGTCTCCATATTTGACACTGGTTCTTGTGTTCCTATAAAAGCTAAGGTGCTAAGGGTTCTATTCCAACTGAATCACCCAATTCGGAGCACCGGAACTTAAGTTACGTCCGAAACAACCCGGACTACTCTATGTTCAAAGCTGGAACCAGAATTTGGTTTGCACATGGTCCCACTTTGAGTGAATTTTTTAGACCATAGGATCCGAATTTGACAATGCCTTGGCTCCTTAAGTTTTGTTCTCCTTGAAGTCTATTTACGTAGCTACTTAAACAAATCACTCAAACTGGATAAGAAATGAGGAAGTTATGGCCAAAATACGAAAAACTGGTCGAAACAAAGAAAACCAGGAACAGGTTGTACTGGTACAGCCCAACTTGTACCTGAAGCCAAGTCGCCAAAAACGACCAGAACCGAAATTGTACCGGTACAAGCTCAAATTGTACCGGTACAATTCACCCGAAAATGCCCAGAATGTGTGTTTTTGTTATATTTTTCCATGTTTTGATATCCAATCAACTCTACACTTCAAACACACATCAAAACCATTTCACATTCACTTTTGGAATCTCTTTTCATTCACTCCATCTCTCACTACATATCTTTCTTCCAAAACATATATCAAGATTCCTTCCAAAACACTAATATGGGTTAAGACCCATACATAAACCAATTATGATGATTAGTTAGGGTTTATTCTAAACCCTAACTCAAAGACTCTCAATTAACCATGAATCCATCCTAAAGGAGAGGATTCTATGATTATCTTGTACCATATGGGGTTTTACCAACCCTAATTTCAATATACCTTTGGTTAGGATGCTATCCTAACAAACCCTAGGTTTGGAACTCATAATCTTTCATAGAATTCCATACCAAATCTCATAGAATGCATAATCAAGGTTAGTTCCATACAAAAATCCAAGTTCCATACCTTGGCTTGCTTGATCTCCTCCATCTTCTTCTTCTTCCTCTTCTTCTCTCTTTTCTCCTTCTCTTCTCTCCCTTCACGATTTGCTCCCCTCACAAATGAGACCAATTTGGTCTTTATAACTGCATTTTCTAGGCCTGCTTGGCCCTCAAAACCCATTTTTTGGTTAACTTTGTTTATTTGTTGGGCCTTCCTACTCTTGGCCATTTATATCAATTTCCTTTATTATCTGCCTCTAGTCTTTTCTCAAGCACATTAGACTTTAAAACCCCTTTGGACCACTACAAAATTGTCCTGTTTTGTAACTTTTCTGTCTCTTATTTCCATGTTTCGCATTTAACTCACCGAAACATTCAAATTAGGCTTACAAAATACCCTAAACATGTCGAAAACGACTAGGGTATATTTCGGGGTGTTACAGTGGATTGAGTTTGTCTTTGGATTACGTCCAATGAAGACTCATAGTTAGAATCAGGAAATGAAGAGAAATTGATGTGTGTAGGGCAAAGCAAGAAGAGGGCCTTTAATCCCCTAAGGTGAGAAGCCTGAAGTTAGGGTGTAAGAGAGCCGGGGAGATATCCCGAATTTCTGTGTGGGTGTAAGAGACCCGGGGAGGTATCCCGAATTTTTGTGTGGGTGTAAGAGACCCGGGGAGGTATCCCTAATTTCTGTGTGGGTGTAAGAGACTCGGGGAGGTATCCCGAATTTCTGTGTGGGTGTAAGAGACCTGGGGAGACGTCCCAAATTTCTGTGAGAGTGTAAGAGACCCGGGGAGACGTCCCAAATTTCTGTGAGAGTGTAAGAGACCCAGGGAGCTATCCCAAATTTCTGTGTGGGTGTAAGAGACCCGTGGAGAAATCCGAAATTTTTGTGTGGGTGTAAGAGACCCGTGGAGAAATCCGAAATTTCTGTGTGGGTGTAAGAGACCTCGAGGATATCCGAATTTTCAGATGGATGTAAGAGGCCCGGCATGTGCCGAAGAGTTATGTTGCTCGAGATGAAAACACACGATTAAGTTATCACATAAACTTAGAGTTGAGTGATAGGAGTCGGGAATGACTCGAGATGAAAACACACGGTCAAGTTATCACATAGACTTAGAGTTGAGTGATAGGAGCTCCGAAATCCACTGCATTTAAAACACACCGGCCAAGCTTATCACATAAAGCTTAGAGTTAAGCGAGATAGAGTCGGTAAATGACTGAGATGAAGCGAAAACACACGGTCATGGTTATCGACTTAGAGTTGGAGTGATGTGAGCTCAGAGACTCGAGATTTGATACACCTTGAAATTGCATTATGCTTGTCGTTTCCATAGTGTTTCTGCAGATACGGATGTCATTCATACATGATTAGGCTGACAACTATTGGCTTCCTGTCTGATCAGACCTTGGGAAGGTCAGTGTTTACACACCAAGCCAGGCTGTGTGTGGTTATATGTCAGATTATATATATGTTAGAGGACAGGCCGCGAGCAAGCATGCGTCCCGGATCATAGGTAGCCGGGAGGGCAATTTCCTTAGTGGAATTCACCTACAACAATAGTTATCGGGGGCGAAAGACACAAATGGCACCATATGAGGCATTGTGGCTGAGGCCATGTGCATCACCGTTATGTTGTACCAAGGTGGGAGAGAGCTCCATCATGTCCCGACCGACAGACACCTTCAAAGAATGTGAGCTTGATAAGACGGCTGCCTCTCACCCGCCGTAGCCTGCAAGAGCTATGCTGATGTACGACGTCAACCCTTAGAGTTCGAGGTTGGGGATCACGTCTTCTTGAAAATGATGCCTAAGAGAGGAGTGGTCAGGTTCGGTAAGCAAGGGAAGAGTAGAGTGTGTCAAAAGGGGTCAGAATCCTAAGGTGAGAATCTCGGAGTTAAAAGAGACCCTAGAGATATCCGTAATTTCGTAGAATGTAAGAGGCTCGACCGCGAGCCAAGAGTTAGGTTAATCGAGATGAAAACACACGGTCAAGTTATCACGTGACTTAGAGTCGAGTGATGTGAGTCGGAGTGACTCAGATTTGGATACCCCTTGGAAATTTCATCAGTGCTGTTGTCATTTTGAAGAGTTTCCCAAGATATGGATGTCATACATGACATGGACTAGTTGACGGCCATCGATTGTCGCTAATCGTGACCTTGGGAAGTCAGCTACACACACAAAGTAAGTGTCAGGTGGTTACACGTCAGGTGAATTATATATTGTGTGTTAGAGGACACGCTGCGAGCATACGTCCTGGGTCATAAGGGTATAGGAGCAATTGCCCTTAGTGAAATTCGCTACAACAATAGTTATCGGGGTGGGTATACGCATTAAGACCATACGAGGCATCAGGCAGGCCACGTTGTGTCACCGCTATGTCGTGGACCGAGGTGGGAGAGCTCCATCACAGTCCGCATCTGATTGGAGCATTTAACCTTCGAGGCTGCGAGCTTGATACGACAACGCCTTCACGCCAGCCTACAGTAAGAGTTATGCAGCATGCGTACGACGCCGACCCTTAGAGTTCGAGGTCGGGGATCAATGCTTTGAAGGTGATGCCTGGGTGAGATATCGTTCCCAGTTTTGTTATCAACAGGTTCATTGGGCCTCTTCGAGATACCGAGAGGTAGCACTTGGTTGCACCCGCAGTTTCTCACCCCCGATGCCATGTCTGTCAGTGGTATCACGCCCACCAAAGAAAAGGCTCCAAGATCAGCCCATGCAAGGATTACTGAGATATCGAGGTCGACACCTCTACTTTAATCTTCATGAGTGGACCGTCCATTTTGATACCGTGGATCGCTTCACACGCAAGACCGTGAGGCTAGTGAGGGTGCTATGGCGGTACTATAGAGTGGAGGAGTCAACGTGGGAGCGCAAGGACACGATGCGGGCCACCTATCCCTTCTTGTTTAGGGATGAAGGCACATGGTTTAATCGTTTAATATTTAAATGACGAGTTTACATGCATGGTGTAGTGCACATAGCATATGCATGTGAGTGATTGTAATTGTCCAGAATTTCGGGACAAAATTCCTTTTAAGGAGGGGAGATTGTAAGACCCGAGAAAATCCAATTTTCAAAATGCAAAATCGTACTTCTCGTCAAAAATCGAAATTTATTCTATGGATTCCTGGGTGAAGAAACGATTTCATCGGCGACCGCCTCGCGGAAATCTAGCTACCACGTCGACTTCGTCGACCCGAGACAAGCTCGATTTTCACTTTTCTGAGGCACCAGTATCGGTGCCGAAACTATATTTGGCTACGAAAAAGTAACATATAATATACCATGTGACATGTTGCATGAGTAGAGAAATTGGCGAGATCGTACCAAAGTATGAAAATCGAAAAGAGGACATATGGAAGGCATTTTGGGATTCTTGTGAATAAGACAAAACAACAAATAGTGTTGTCTCCACCCAATAAGAGACGAAAGAAAAGCAGTAGAGGGGATCTGATGGGGTGCTGGAAATGGAGTTTTTTATTTTTTAGAGAGAAAATGACCTCCTTCTCTCTAGATTTTCGAGGAGATCGATAGTGGTCGTCGGAATGAGAAAAAGTTGCTCTACGCATCGGGGCCTACTCGTGGGCTCAGGTTTGAGGAGTTCGACAAACTCCTTGGGTAGGATTTATACTTGGGTTTACACTTTATTTAAGTGTTTTGTGATGTTTAGTTGGTTGAAATGAGTGAGGGAGGCAGTTTGATCGGGGAGCCCCAGTCTTGGAGCAGAGTTGTTATAAATTTTGAAACAAAATGGATAGGTCGTGGCGGGTGGGTGGATTTGTTTGGGTTTATGTGTGGGTTTATGCAATAGAGGTGTTTTGTGTGTGTGTATGGTAGGGAATGGCCATTGGAAGTCTGATTCCACAGAAGAACCTTGGAGTGTATGTATGTAAGAGAGGAGTGGGGTGCAAAGTGGACGCTCACTTGCTCTGTTTTGGGTAGTAGCGATCCAGTTTGTATGAAATGGACCATAAGTGTCCATGTGTTTTAGCATTGGAATTGTTTGATGTGAGTGGCAGGTTGATTAATTAAAGAAATTAATAGGTTAATGCTTGATGTGTTACATGATACCATAATTATATAGAATATAATTGTGGGTGTGGGTCGTGGAAGCGGGTGTGTTGCTTCGAGTGAGCAAATTTTGGTGATGGTTGATATTGTTGAATTACATGTGGTGTAATTGTGAATTGGATGATATATGCATAATTGATATAATTGTATATATTGCGTGAAATGGCATGATGCATCTCATATGCACTAGGGTAGCCTTGAAATTAGGTGAGTGCATGACATGAAAAATTGAAAGAAAAAGCAGCGTTTTTGAAGAATTTCTTACATAGAATTCCGGAGAATAGGGTTAGGAGGCGGTCAAGCCAGATCATTGGATAAAGGACCATAGCTATTGGAAGGTTCCCCGACCGTCGCCTGGGAGGGTAGTCAGTATTTTGCGTCTGTCGGTAGTATAGTTTGAACAACGGTGTTTTGAAAAGATGTTTTCTCATGCGTAGGCGCGTGAGTGTGAGGAGTCGGTGGACCTTCGGGATGTGGGTTAGTCATTTAGACATTGAGTAGGATCAATTTTGGCAGATGTGTTGCTGGAGCATTGCATATGCACTTAGGTGATAGCCGATTAAATTTGATTCTGCGAGCATTAAGCTCCTGTCGAGGGATATTATTTTGTGAGTACGGGGCTCAGGGAGACGGCTCTCATCATAGAGACCGATTTAGAAGAAAGTCGGGTTGTGGCTTTGGTATTATGATGTATGACATGTATTAGAATTCTAGAATTTTAATATATGTTTGTATAAGAGTATTTTCCTAACTCTTGAAACTATTGTATAGTCGGGATATAGTTGAGTGATGATGCGAGAACTGAAGTGGCCATTATTTACTCTCATTTGGACCATGTGGTCATTGGATGTATTGGGATGAAGTTATGTACTAAGAGTAGAGCTCCACAGGTACAAAGGGACTACGCGATTTACCGTGGTGTCGGTCCTGGCATACGATCGTTTTCAGCGGAGTTAATGGGTGGTCAGCGAACCCGAGTTGGAGGCGTCACATCTAGGAGTGGGCCATTGCCTTGACCATTGCTTGTCTGACACTGGACTAGTGGTATCAGTCTGGGGTAACATATCATCATGTCCCCTGAGAAATACCCACCGCAGTATCATCTTGTGTGTGGCGGTGCTCTCACACTTCTGTCGATGCGACCTGCAAGTTTAATCATTGATCCATCCCGGGATGACATCAGACTACGACTTGTCCATGATCTCGGGTCCATGGTAGGTCGAGATCTGTTCGCGACCTCGACATCATCCCTATTCTACGCCACCATCTAGGGGGAGAACTCCGCATCTGACGGCTCCCTCCCAAAAAAAGGTCTCTGACCTCTAAATGACTCTATCCTGGTGATCTGTGATGAATGAATGCGATGCACCTGAGTCAAATAACACTCTTGCCCATAGGCGAGATAGCAAAAATGTACCTATAAATTTGGTGATCTGGCGCGGCTCAACACTGCGGTGTGATGGCGTAGACACGCCCTGGACCCGATGTCCCTGCTGTGGGCCTCGTCCTCTGCCTCTACCCATACTGCGGCCTCTTAGGTGCACACTTTGTGTGAAATGTCGAGAGATTTTAGTGGCTTCCTGGCTGAGGCCCAGGCTCCTCGGCATGTATCGTCTTTGGCGTAGAGGAACGTACTGCCATATCTCATGTCTGCTACTAGCGGGGCCGGGCGTCCCTAGCTCCCCAGGATCCTGTCTCACAGGGTAATCCCACTCTCACTCATGTGTCTGAGGCTGTGTGATGATAACACGCCATCTGCCACTTGACGTATTTCGTCGAGATCGAAATATCGGTAAACTTACGGATCTCATCGGTGAATTAGATTTCTGATATCGAATGTCGGTAAAATGCTCCAGTGGATATTTTTACAAAAATATCAGTTAAATTTTTCTTTAATTATATAGATTATGAAAATTATTCTATCTTAATTAGATATATTAAAATCAAATACATTAGTAATTATTAAATTAAATATATTATATTTAATATATTCAAATATTATTATATTAAAGAGATATTATTTATTTGTTTTGTTATTATTAAATATTATGTAGATAATGAGGAGATTCAAAATAATGCTGTATTATAATTTAAAATTTTAAATGATATTATTATTATTATTATTTTCAAATTAATATTTGATTTAAAATATTATAAGTTTATAAAGTAAAATAAAATAAATAAAATATTATAAAGAGTATAGAAACGAGTTGGACCCACTGTGTGTCGGTGGGTTAAATCGTCAGCTGGGTTGATGCGCAAGCAGGAGTTATTTTCCCCAGAAATACACCTTTTTTTTTATTAACGGCTTTGTTTGGCCCCATTTTTTAATTTCTAACTTTCCTTTGGTGACCCTAGTATAATTTACCCCAAATTTCGGAAAAATGGATTTAGAAAATATCAATTTAGATTTTCCTGACCTAGATTTTTCTTGAATTTTTTGTCAAAATCGTTTTCATCTGCCAGCCAGATTTTCTCAGAATGTCCGGTCGAAAAATCTAGTGGAATTTTGTTCCTTGCTCTCATCGTCCACAGCTCGGATGGCGCGACTCTACAGAAACCTCGTGAGCTATGGCTCTCTACCATCTCTTTCACAGGCCCCAGAAAGAGAGAGAGTGAAGCTCTCCTTCCTCTTACTCTCAACACCGCATCCGAGTGCTCAGGCATCCTCTGTCTCTACTCTTTACAATTTGGTTGTCCCTGACCATGGAGTCCATATCACGTAGGCAAAGTCCTATAATCTTGGCAGAATGGTTAACTTGATCCATTCTCAAATCTGCTAACCTTGGCGTATCTGTACGTAATCATCGGTAATCAGGCGAGCTACATGAACTGGCCACATAATCCATCACTAGATCATCACACCCCCTGTTTGACTCTAGGAACTCTTGACCATACTTTACTCTTGTGTTGGAAAGTACTTACCGCGAATAGCTCTGAAACTGCCCATGTCGCAACCTCACAAGTCTCACAGGAGTCCTTGCGTTCCACCGCCATGGGCGCCCTCTAGGCGGGCGTAACACGATCTGATCGTCGAGGTAATCTCGTGGCCTCACAACACCTTCTCGTCTGCATAAACGGTAATTACGCCACAAGTGGATCTCTCTCACATGAATGTATACCAGAGGAGATGATCGCCCCCAAACCTCTGGGGTTACTAGGACCTCCATTTACTTGCTATACCAACTGTGCTATAGGCCCATCGCCGTGATACCTACGACCTCTACAAAGGCATCTTGATCAAATCACGGTGGTGCTGACCCCGATTACCAGGTGGGAGCGCGCATGTCGCCGTCATCGACTAGCCATCTCATGGATTCGAATGGCGAGTTAATTTCAGCGATATCTCTACAAGGCATAAACCACGACCATTGGCTATTCATACCGCGGAGATGGAGTGTATATATCAAGTCCACGCATTCATACTTGATCACAGACCATTTATCAAATATATTAATCATATTTATCAACAAAAATTTTATTTTTCCAAAATTTTGTCTCATTTTATTTGATTTTATTTTATTTTATTATTTTTTTTTCCAACCACTGGAAAATACTAAAAAAAAATACTTATATATATATATATATATATTTCATCTTCTTAGACATTCAAATAAATTTATAAAAATTTATTTTATTCATTTCTTTAGTTTTTCACACTATAAAACCTTAGAAAATGATTTTCTTCTCCTTTTTTTTTTTTTAATTTTGAACATTTTGTCGAATTTCCTCGAAACCGAAGGCCCTAACCACACAGTGTTCGACTTTAAAATTTATTAAAATTTTATTTGATCAGCAAATAAACGAATATAATTTATTCAAATTTATTTTATTTATTCTCTTTTCAGGTTTACTCCTTTGTAAACTCCCAAAAATTTCATATGTCTTATCTGGCACTAGCCATACCACCAAATACATGATCACACATCATTCATATTTATGCATATTTTTCACGACAAATTTATCAAATCACCGCAAAACACACCAAACACATGCATGCGGTGTCTTTGGTTGCCAGTGATTTATGGGTAATCTCACACCTAGCAACATCAAACCACGAGTGGTAATGGATGCAAACCAGGCTCCCTAGGTATTCGTATACCTAAACTACGTGCAATTGTGGCCTTGAATCCAGGTCAGATTATTCTGATCGACCGTAGCAGGCTTCCTTCGTGAATCTCGGGTGACGGGCATCTCTCACGAAAATCGGGTAGAGTCACCATTTGTCGCGGGGGCTCTGCCCTTAGTACCTCTTTTGACACATCCAATGACCACATAGGATCGAATGAGAATTAAATGATGGCCGCAGGACCTGCATACATCGCTCAATGGGTATATCCTGACTATATACAATAATTTCAAGAGTTGGGAAATACTCTTATCTGAGCATATATATTAAAATTACAGAGATTCTAATACATGCATCCATACATCATAATACGAAATTATGACCAGATTTTCTTCTAAATTGGTCTCTAAGAAGAAGCTATACTCTCGGCCTTACAATACTGAAAATAATGTTCCCTCAGCGGGGTGAACTATCGCCCAGTGGTGGGCTCATTTTTAAATGCTACTACTAAGTGCATATCACATTATCAATGAAAACAGCACACATTCAAATGCATCGTGATCCTCTTGAATGTCTACACGATCGACTCATACCTGAGTCATGTGACTCCCTCACACTTGCCTAGGCCCGTATGAAACATTATTTTCAAAACAAGATATTTGTTTTTTTTACCCATACCCACATATTTGTGGACAACCCTCAGATTATAAGTAGTGGACCGCTCAGTGTTATTTAGTGAATGATATAAATTGTATATCGATTGGGCTATTTCTAGATGATTGATATTTTATATGGACTACCCTCACGATCATTATTATTTTTAATCAACCCTCAGAAACCATTCTTTGAGAATCCTCTGCGCTCCTCTTATTGTTCTAGAATTGTCTTGAGCGCATATGGAATGCATGATGCCAATTCGATACAATTCATATAACACATGCGAATATATAACATGATATACATTTACATAATTTAATCACACACAAACATGTTATAACAATTTCACAATCAGTAAAAATTAGCTCGCTTGAAATTTAATTATCGCATGAGCAATTCGGCTTGAATTACTCGACCAAACACTATTGAAATTATTTGTGAACTCATCTCGAACAATGAAACCCCTCGGGTTCTTGTTGCAGTTCATAACCATTACATTTTCCACACAATTCAAGTCATTTCGGCCTCATACCATATTACAGATTTATTTCATAAAATTTAGCAAATAAACACCCAACGACCTACAGTCCACGGGCGTAATATTTACTCCATCATTTCTACTGATCATCGGTTCACTTTGTGAACCCGAATTTCAAGCCATTCGCAGGCCTATGCACATCTGTCTGATTTAAAACATAATTTATGCCATTAACAACCCAGCTGACCCACGCGTGCAGTTTGCACATATTGGGCTCGATAAATTGAACAATTCGGTCAGTTTTGGGGCCGTCTTTATGATTCAAGGCGTCAAAGCAAAACATTATAAAAGCAGCAATGAAGTGTAAAGCTAGTAGGATAAAACCACTGCATCACGGGGTTTGTTTGAAACTCATAAGCCGAGTCACGCGTTTGCCACTCTTGGCGTAAAGCAACTTTCCTTCTTGCTCGGAAGAATTAGGTGGATTCTTAGGAAATTTAGAGAAGCCTCTCTCTCTCACCTAGAAACTCCATTTATTCTTGCAAGTTTCCTCCCTTTTTCCAACGTTTTGACTTCTTTTTGAAGGAGGAGGATAACATTATTGAGTTTTGTGTTTCATAGCGATCAAGAGTCTGACAATGTTTGTGTAAAAATGGACAAGGTTTGGGCAGCATCATAGGCGTTGTTTCAATGTCTATATTCCATCTGACATGTGTAGCATGTCGTGTTATATGTGACTTTGTCATCTAAATCGTTTTCAGCGAAAAGTCGATGCAGAAAAACATACCAAATCATTTGTCTCTCGATTCGCGAAATTCGTGGTAGCTAGATTTGTGAGCGATTCCAATGGTGAAATCGGTTTCATCATCCGAGATCACAGAGAACTCTGGTCGGTTTTGGTAGGAAATTACGATTTTTGCCATTTTAGGAAATTGGAAATTTCGGGTCTTATAGCGGGTAGCAGTGCGATTACCGTGACCTACGCCTCCTAGGACAATTTTGTCTCCATATGCCCATTTGTGGCCATTAGTAACCTTCGTGCCGAGTCTTGCTAGAAGTCGACTGTAGGTCATCTCCGCCCGGCCTCGACCACCTGCGGCTCCTCTTGTAGCGCCCCAGCCAGGGTGTGGGTTGTGACCCGAATCAGCTTTGCCCGGAATGATAGTGGATGTCGTTACGAGACACCACTCATGAAAATCGACGGGAGTCTCCTTTGTCGGGAGCTCTGCAGGTAACCTATCATTTCAAGTTTACAATGACCACCACGAGGTCAGCGTGAGTAAAATAATGGCCACTTAGGCCTGCATGATACTCTACAAATATATATCCCAAACCAAATATATTACATGGTTCGAGTTTGTTACATTACTCTTAATTCAACATATATTAAAATTTACAATTACCAGCTGTTATACAAAATCAATCTAGAAGTCAGCGTCTGACTTTTCTTACAGCGACTCTGGTGGCGTCGTCCTCGTCTTTCCGCATTACGGAAATGGTGATCCCATCGGCAGGTGAAGCAATAGAGAATCCGATGAGTGATAATTTATACATGGGTTACTCCGCTTTAAGTGCGCATGCGTAATGAGCAATCGCGTTCAAGCGATTTCATGAACCTATTTCGAATATGCCATGACCAATCTCATGTCCAGGAGTCCTCCACGACTCCCTACGCATATGCTAAGCCAGAATCAAAGTAAAAATATCCAGTTTCAAAACAAAGCTTTTTTGTTCTCGAAAACTCACTCTGAATTCGAGTAAATACATTGAATTTGCCCTTGACGAATTCTTTGGATATTTCTCGAGAACAATCATGTGGGTCCACCTCAGAGATGAAGCTGTTGGACAACTCAGGCAATTCTTGAAAAATCTTATGAGAATTCACTTTTACATGGCATTCAGATTTCTTTGAATTTCATGTGTAACCTCCACTCTTAATATTCTGGGGTGCTGATGCATATGGAATGCATGATGTCAATTACAACAAACTCATGCTAATATATTTACATGCATATATATTAACATAATTAATTCACATAAATCATGTTATGCAAATTCCTGACCAACACGAAATTAGCTCACATGGGCTAATTGTGAGCAAGCGATTGTTTTGAATCACTCAACATCATAAAATCACACCAAAAATTCACGTCACTATTCACGTGAACAATGAAACCCTCTGGTGGCACTGTTCATGGCCACACAAATAGGAATTTTTTCTACTTGGTTAGAAAACTTTTGAAAGGGCCAGAATTCTGGCTAAAACAAGCTGAGGACATTCTTAACCATTTGGCTCTTAGCGAAGAATAAACCAAGTGGAAAGATCCTACCTCTTAGGTTAATGAACTTCCCCAGATCGGTGCCACATGCGTATTACATTTGCGTGAAGCGATACTACTTGCCTTTCCCTAGTTGAGCCCAGACGGTCAGTCGTAGAAAGTAGAGAGAAGGCACTCTCTCTCTCAAAAATCACAAAATCCCTCTCACTTTGCATCCTTTATTACTTGCACATTTTATGCTCAAATGGAGAAGATGACACTGTTCATCTTTCGTCTTATTATCATTAACAATTCCCATAATGTCCATTTTCTTGATTTTTGACACTTGGCACAATCTAGGCCGTCCATTTCCATCATCTCTCTATTCTTGCAACATGTGTCACAAGAGTACATGTAGTAGGTGACTTTTGTCGCATCATGTGTCTCTCAAACCACGTTTATGGCACCCGACACTCGATGCCTCAGCGTGAAATTCCAGCTATCTCAGATTCAGCGAAATTCGATGTGGTGGCCTAGATTTCATGGGGCGATTCCAGCGGTGAAGTCAGTTTCATAAATCGAAGATCTAGAAAAATTTAGTTTAACGAAATTAAGTTTTATTTTTAGAAAATTGAATTTTCGGGTTTACCTCTAACTGCACGTGTAGCGGCGCGTATGTCTGGGGTGATCTTTGGTTCTCGGCCCTTGCTGGGGTAGAGGAGATAAAAAGCTGTGTCCGAGTCATCCGGCGGTGATTGGGGTCTGGCTACCCGAAACCTTTGGATCCACTGTCTGAGGGCAATCTCGTCCTCACGTACCGGGTTGTCGACATAAATAACATATCGTTTGCCACACTTTAACTAAATGCCCCCGTCCAGCCTGGTCTGTAATCTTTGTACGTCAGCAGAAACCGTGTGGAAGCGAAGTCTTTTGCCTCTTCCTCGAAGCCCCGGAAGAGGTTGATTCCCTCTTCTCTTGACATCGCCGGCTCGGATACCATGTGCATCCTCTATCTCTTTCTCTATAGTCATTTGTTCAGGCATTTAGTTCCATGTCCACCTGGCGGAGCCTTTCTGATCTTTCCCGAATGGACAACTCAGGCCCATTCACCGAACCTCCTTACCTTGGCACGTATGCGTGGCCCACGTAGTCATCACTAAAGCGTGCCAACTTGGTGAATCGTACATAACCATCAACTGTCATAGCCCCACACCGGCTCTGGAACTCCTCGGCCTTTGCATGTCTAGTAATTGGTAGGAAAATACTTGCCATGAAGAATCATGGAACTCTGCCTAAGTCATTTGCCTGCAGATCTCTAGGGTCTTCGCCTGATTCCACCACACTTGGGCCTCTTTCACAGCCAAACTGACTAGTCGATCCTGGTTGTCATCGGTAATCTCAGTAAGTATGAATACGCTACTCCGCTGCATAAACCAATGGTGCATACCACATGAGGATCTCCTCCTCCTATGAATGTCGGTGATGCCTTGAACCTCACAGGGTTATAGATATCCTGTTTACACTGCTACTAGGCGCGTGCAATGGTAGCGTACTGATCCCACGACTCAACAAAGGCTTCAGCTGAAGTCGAAATCTTGGTGGTGCTTGGCTGGCACCTCGGTAGACATTCTCTACGTCCTGATCATAAGCCCTCGACCCAGCCATCTACACATGTCAGTGGGTTTAATGAAGTATCTCGAATGGATTGTAAACACGATAGAGACACTATTCACACAGAAAATAAAATTCGGACACTACGTCGATGCATTCTAGGAATGCAAGGTAGGCTTTCCATATGTCAAGTCACACACAAGTAAATTTTTAAAATTTTGTAATTTTTACACCGACGGTGCTCATGAATAGTGTTATCCATTAACGATATTCTGACGGTGATGGAGCAGTACGCGACGCTGGTGCATTGCACCATGTCGGAGTGCGTGTGCGCTGCTTTTGCCGTGCTGGCGTGCTGAACACGCATAAGCGTCTTAGCGGACTGACACCCCCTCCTTTGCCCGGCCCGGGCGGTTGCGACATCATTTCCAAGTCGCGACCTCCTAGATGACCAAGCTAGGTCGCGACGTCAATCCCATGTCGCGACCTCTCTTCCGCTAACGAACCGTCGATTACGCCGCGATTTCAACGGGCGGTCACAACACTAATGTGATGTCCGCCTAGCGGCGTAGCAGATTACGCCGACCATCGGTCGGCGACACCGACTTTTTGGTGGCTACCGAAACTGAGCCCGTCTAGGTTGCGACATCAAAACGGGGTCGCGACACCATTTCAGCCCCATTTGAACAAACCAGGTCGCGACCCCAAGCAAACTAGACCAGGTCGCGACCTCAAATCGATGTCGTGACCTCACTTGGTCCTAACCTGTAATGACCCTTTTTTTCTAGTCACAACCCAGCCAGGTTGCGACGTTAACTTCTAGTCGCGACCTCAAGCCCAACCTAGCCAAGTCTTACCCGTCCGGCCGGTCGCGACACCCGTTTAAATTGTTATTACTTTCCAGGCTTCGACCATATCATAACCTCAAAATCAGGGTCGCCCAACACTCTTAAGCTAAGCCGGTCGCGACCTGAGTGATCTTAAACTGGGACCAATCGAGTCCGCGTGCCCGGCGTGGGTAAATGTTGCTGTGAAGCTCACTGTCCTGACCCGAATATGGTCGTGACCCAACATTGAAATTGGCAGTAGCCATTCTAGCTTCTGCCTTGCACAATTTTTTTTTCAATTCCTCCGGTAATAAAGACCTAGTATACAGATACGTGCTTCCGACTCTCCGTCACTAAAATTTTAGCGATTTACATTCTCACAATTTAAAGGAGTTTAATCACCACCTTTTTTTTCTTTTTTGTTTAAAAACTAGAATAATTTTAGAATCCACAAACACAATCTGTTCATGTTGAAAACTAAACGATTGTCCGTAATTCCACTAGGTGCATTTACGGAATGGATACGCGTAATTCTCGACATTAGGGTTTCGTTTCTCGACAACCCTAGTATTCAACATCTTTCCTATATACTGTACACCAAGCATACAATTTCACACATTTCAATCATACATCACAATTAATTCATCAAAATGCATAATGGATGCATGATCTAACCTTATGTCGAGCCTTAGGTGATCGTATACCTAGTTCTAATACTGTTGTGAGCCCCAGGCAGGGGTCAGATTGATACCGTCGACTACGGAAAACATGTGTGTGTGTCTCATGAGACCCATACATGTGTAAAACGACAGACCCACCGTCCATACAACACAAAATGCATATTTTATACAAAAAGGAGTTTGTTTACAATTGTATTTAATTGCAATTTACACAAAAAAAAAAAAAACTATATCGTCTTTCCAGAATTTACTAAATACGGAAATAAGGCCAGTTTGGCCATTTCTTCGCCTCTATGGTCTCAAATGCGTCCCATCCCCTGGTGCATCTTGATTTGAAATAATATATTCCCTCGACGGTGAAGCTGATGCCAGTGGTGGAATTTTCCGCAGGTTACTCCGCCTAGTGCTCCTATGCGATAGCACCAAACACTCAAATTCATTCCACTTCAATCCATGTTAATATACTAAGCATGCATATATTAACAAAACTTACATGTTATTCATTCATGCAACTAACATAAATTAGCTCAGCGTAAATGCGATATGGCAAATGATCATCACATAGGGCTGCCACCAAAATCACAATCAACATGTTATCCACTCATGGAAGCAACACAGCATCACCACAAACCACCGCAAACGGTCGGACGTCAAAAAACCCACTTTATAGAGTTTCTTCCTCGGTCGAATCTTTTGGAACCAAAAACACGGCATCCAGAACCTTAACCGTCATCATCCATTAAAATGGCCTCCAGCCAAAATAAAACAAGTAGGAAAACCACCTCACGGAGTTGTCGAAACTCCAAAACCGATACCACGTGTAGTACTTTAAGTGGGGGGCTTGACTTCAACTGCTGCCGTCGGAAGCAGACGGTCAGATCGTGCAGGTCCCCAGGAAGGTGGAGGCTTACTCTCCACAAATTCTCCTCCTCCACGGATTTGCCCACTTCTCTCCTCTCTCTTCTCCTCTCTGACCCATTTGGTCGATATTGGGGTGAGACTTGTCATCTAATGCCACGTAATCATTCTAGTGGCTCGTGGGATTACACATATCCTCTTATCCACCCTACTTTTGGATTTCATCCGTGGCATCGTACCATGTGTCCACCATGGCCAGCCAGGCTCATGTTTTGACCTTTCTGCATGACACTTGGCCTCTTGGAGCCCTCAAAATGTACGAAGTGTCCACTTACTACCCTCGTGCCTCAGCGTGCGAAAATGCTACTTGTCTGCAGCCGATGAAATTCGATGTAGTAGCTAGATTTCGCCCGAGCGATTCAACGGTGAGACCGTTTAGTCTTCGAATGCAGAAAATTCTGATTTTGACCAAAATTACCCTTTTTCAGAAAATTAGAATTTTCTCGGATTTTATAGATATATTTCTAGTTTCTTCTGATTGGGAGAGCCAGTTTTGCAATGTAGCTCAGAGGAGTCTTCCTATACCTATTTCTAATCACTTTCCTTTATTGTTAGACAGTGATGGGGTTAGGTCGGGCCCCACCCCTTTTCGTTTTGAGCTCATGTGGATTCTGGTCGGGGTTTAGAGAGCTTTTCTGAAGTAGGTGGCAAAATCGAAGTTTCGTGGCTCGTTAGGTTATATTATGCACATGGCTGAAAGCTTTAAGGGTATTTTAAAGTCTTGGAACAAGGGGTTTTAGCGAAGTTAAGGTCGAAAAAGGGAGGCCTCTTGAGGTCTTGTTTAGGAAGTCTGGAAAAGCAAAGAGAGGCGATTTTAGGAAAGGGTGGAAAAGAATAAAGGCTAAAGAAGAGTTCGAGAGTTGAGGTACATTTTGGAGGAGATTTCTGGAGCAATCCGGGAGTTGTGGTGAAGAAGTAGATAGAAATACGGGTTACTTCCACATAATGGCTAATGCTCATAGGAGGAGAAATTGTCTTAGGAAAATCAGTATCAATGGAAAAATGCTTGAAAAGGGGCGAGATTGGTAGGGTTGATAGTGCTTTGAAACCTTCTTTCGACCTTACGGTGTAGGCGTCCTTCCCTTCGACCTCTGTTTAATGAAGTGAGTGGCGCCTCGAGATTGGAAGAGTTTCTCGAGAGGAGGAGATTTGAATGAATTTATTTCGGGCTTCGATGGGGACAAAGCTCCCTAGGCCGAATGGTTTCCCCTTGCTTTTTGGTCAACCAATTTTGCAGGATTTCGTTAAACCCAGGAGGTCTTTGGGTTTTTTAAGGGTGTTCATGAGCAAGGCAAAATTTGTTAGAAGTCTTAATGCCGCCTTCCTTGTTTTGGTTCTAAAAAAAAAAGAATGTTGAGGATCTCGGGACTAAGAACTGTGAGTCTAATGGGTGGTTTATATAAGATCTTGGCAAAAGTCTTTAGCCTATGGGATCAAGTGTTTGAATGAGTCATTTCTCTGGGACTCGATTAGGCCTTTATTGAGAGACGAGACAAATTTTGGATGTGCTGTGTTGATACTTGGCGAGGTTGTGAGACACTATTAGAAGGAAGGAGAGCGGCATAGTGTGCAAGTTGGACATTGAAAAAGCCTATGATCATTTAAGTTGGGAGTTTTTGTTCCAGGTTTTGGAAAGGATGGGTTTTGGCAAGCGTTGGGTGAGCTGGTTGAAGTGGTGTGTCTCCACGGCGTCTTTTTGTATCCTAGTCAATGGTTCTCCAACGGGTTTCTTCCAAAACTCGAGGGGTCTAAGACAGGGGGATCCTCTTTCCCCTTATCTTTTTGTGATAGGTATGGAGGTGTTTAGTCATTTATTGGTTGTGCGTTGGTTGATGAGTATCTACGGGGTGAGTGCGAGAAGGGACGGGGTGACAATTATCTCTCACTTGCTACATCTTGGAGTGATACCTTGTTGTTTTGTGGAGCCAACGAAGATCAGGCGAAGTTGCTGAGTTGAATCGATATGGTTGAGGGTTTGGCCGGTTTAGGATCCAACCTTAATAAAGAGTGGGATTTTACCGGTGGTTTAGTGGACAATGCGGGATTGAGGACTGGTTGGATTGGCTCCTTGCCCTCTTCATACCTACGTCTCCCTCTTGGGGCTAAACATAAAGCGGTGGGGGTGTGGGATACTGTGGAAGACAGATTCAAGAAAAGGTTAGCCTCTTGGAAATCATAGTATATTTCCAAGGGAGGCAGGCTCACGTTGATTCATAGCACACTATCGTGCCTTCCCATCTATTGCTTATCTTTATTCAGAATGTCGGTTTCGATTTGTACTAGAAAATTTGGAAGATCGAAGAGAGTTTTGTAGGTGGGGTAGTCTTGAAAAAGCCTCATCTTGCATAAATTGGAAATTGTTGTCTGAAAGAAAAAGAAAGGGGTCTTGGCTAGCGTGGTTTCGTTTCTCAACAGCGTTCTTGTATGAATGGTGTTGCGATTCCTTGACGAAGGGATCTCTTTGGAGAAGGTCATTAGCGACAAGTTTGGTAGCTCTGGGGGTTGGTGTTACGATATTTAGTGGTGGTTTGGGGATGGTTTGTAGAAATCGAAAGAATGGCTGACTTATCAATGCCTCTCTTTCCCTTGGCAATGGGAGTAGGATCAGCTTTTGGAAGGTTGTTTGGTGTGACGAGGAGGCGCTGAGTCTTGTGTTTCCCAATTTATTTAGGTTGACAGCCCAAAAAAATGTTATGGCGGTGGATTTGTGGGACTGTGACAGTGGGGATAGGGGTTGGGATCCTATCTTTCTTCGATCTTTTAATGATTGAGAAATGAAGGAGGTGAATAGGCTTTTACAAGTCCTGCATAGAAAACAAATCAGACCCCTCATGGAGGACAAAATCCTCTTCAAAGGCTCCAAAAATGAGGCATTTTCTATGAAGATTATGTACTGTGGTGTTAGGTGCTCTCCTCAGTGGTCTTTGGAAGTCTCGCCTGATAAAGGAATCAGGTCATCCCGGCCAATGAGAACTGCTTGGCAGGGCTTCGCGGGAAAGTCTTTCACACTGAGACTAGCTCAAACAGTGGGAGAACTCTATTGTCGTTGTTTTCTTTAGAAGAGGATGAGGAGGGACATAAACCATCATTTACTTCAGCGCGGCGAATGCTTCACGGGACCTTTTCTATCGATGGATTGGAACAAGTTGGGTTTTCAGGATTAGGTTATTGAGCGCTCCCTCTTACCAAGAGTGCTCGGTGGAGTAAAAAGCGTAAAAACATTTAGTTGCGACCCCCATTATATTGTCTGGTGTGTGGCGGAATAGGAGCGTAGTGGTTTTGAAAATAGGGCTACTTTGGATCAGAGGACAAAATTTATTCTTTTGAGCAAGTTATGGTCGTTGGCAAATGTCAGTAAATTAGTGTTGATATATGGTCTTTGATGGTTTTTGGCGCATTGGGGTGTAGTGATGCTGCTTTTGGTTTGATTTCTCATCTTTGGTGCAGCCGGGTGGTGGTTTTGTCCTTCTGTCTCTTTTGTTCTCCTTTTGGATTATTTTTGTATACTCGCATGTATGTTATGGGCACTTCTTTTTAGGTTGCTTTTAATATATTTGCTTTTCTTGGTAAAAAAAAAAAAAAGATACAAAACATGATTTTGTAGCCTAGTAATGAATAATTCAAACATTTTAGGGGTGGTCTAAATGAATTTTAGGAAGCATAATTCCAAAGAAATATTAAATATAATTTTAATTTTTAATGTAAGAATTCTTGAAGGTTGATGAAAAAGATAATTTTTTTTTATTTTAAAAATGAACCAATTATTGCCATGAAAAAATTGAAAGTAAAAAAAAAAATTGAAAACTTTATTGATAAGTCTATTACTTAAATTTTTCAAAAAAAAAAAGTAAAATCTGTGCAAAAAAACAAACTTTCAACGTTTAAAAGAGGGGATATGGGATTTCAACGTTTAAACAATTCCCTACTAAAAAGTGATTGTTTGAAATAAAATAAAAAATTTAATATTCCTATGTCATGCATTTTAAAGAACAAAAATGTTGGTTATGCCACGTGGCAGAACTGCAAGCCCTGGAACAGACTTAATGTATATATAGCAGACTAACAAATTCTTGAGTTCTGCACAATGCCGAGATCAGGTGGGTGGAATTGGAATGGAGACTGCGGAATTGGAAGGAGCCCTACAGGTGTTGTCCTCCTCTCTTTCCCAAGTAAAATGGCGACTCAAATCTTCCTCAAAGCGTCGTCTCGAAATAGGTCTGTTTCTAATCTCCTCACTATTTTCTCCTCTGTTGTTTGGTTGCTGAGAATACGTGGATCTGGATTTTGAGTTACGAATTTTTACCTAATGAAACTGGATTTCTTTTGTGTGATATATTTTCCCTTTTTTTCCTCGTGTATTCTGTTGTAATTTTCTTATTAACCAAACAGAAAGGAAATCAAGCTACGTGTTTGTTCTTTTGTTTTTCTGGATAGTTCTATGGCTCATTTTTCAGGTTATTTTGTACAGAAACTCTTTTTTTGACCGCTGAAGAGTGAGGAGGAAAGAAGGCTTTAGTAAACCAATTTACTAGGGCGAGGAATACAGCATATTGTTGAAATAACTCTGTTTGTTTGCGGGGAAAGTGGTGGAACAAACTTGAATCTGTAAATTTAGAGCTTTAGATTCTTATTTATCTGTGATTCTTATTTATTTGTGTATTAGTCCTACGCCTAGCTACTACTACCAGTGCGAAATTTTTTCCTGAGTCTCTTCTCACCAAATAACATTTTCGAGAGAAAATGTGAAGCAGGCTTTGGTTATAAATTTTGATCTTTAGATTCTTCGTCATAGCACCTAGCTACAACTAAATTTCCTTGTTGTGACACTTTTTCCATTTTTTCCTTCTGCTGTAATTTTCTTATGAACCAAACATAAAGTAAAGCAAGCTATATGTTTGTTTGTTTGTTTGCTTTTGGATAGTTTTATGGTTGATTTTCGATTTATTGTCCACAAAACTCTCTTTTGACCACCGGAAGAGTGGAGGGAGAGAAAAGAAAGATTTTAGTAATCTAACCAAGGCAAGGAATACAGCATCTTGTAGGAATAACTCTCTGTTTTCTGGGAAAATGGCATAACAGACTTGAATTTATAACTTTAGAGCTTTAGATTCTTATTTATTTGTGTATTAGTCCCACACTCGCTACTATCAGCTGACATCTTTTCCTCACTCTCTTCACCTCTGTTTGCTGAAAGCTTGGATTCAGACTTGAGTACAAAATTTATCTTAGGGCCTCTTTAGTTTTAGTTTTTACTTTTTTGGTTCTGAAAAACAAGAAAAATACGGAGAACACGTTTGGTTCCCTTTTTTTTGTTTTGGAAAACACAGAGAATACAAATAACACTAAATTTAGAGAACAAGGAGAAAACTCAAGAATGTTCTCAAGAACATTCTTGAGAACAGTTTTCAAAAACAGGAACCAATTAGGCCCTTAGATTCTTCTTCATCCATACCTAATACCACTAGATTGCCTAGTTGTGATATTTTTTCCCTTGTATCCTGCTGTAATTTTCTTATGAACCACATGGGAAGCAAATCATGCAATTTGTTTGTTAGTTTTTGTTAGTTAGTGGCTTCATTTGGTAAATTTGAGAATACAACATCTTGATGGAATAACTGTGTTTGGAAAATGAATTGGAACAGCTTGAATTGTAACTGTATGAGGCTTCGGTCTTATTTATTTGTGCCTAAGACACCTAGTTGAGTTAAACAAGCAGATTTTTTTTCTGAAATACATATTTTTATATTGATATTCTTCTGCATTTCTTTTATAAATGAAACAGATGGCAGATCAATCTAGGCATTTGTTTTTAGAACAGTTTAAGGTCCATATTTTTTTTTCATTATCAACATTACTCTTTACTTATTTGGCTGAAGATTGTTGGGCCGCTTCTGGCCAGCCACAAGTGATTAAGCCTGTTCGACACTGTTTGCCAAGAAAAATATATTGAAATAAACCAAAAATGCAAATTTTATCTTTGGATTCTTCCTTGTTTCTCTTAATTCTACTAGTGGCTTGGATTTAGAGGGAACTTCTTTAGTAATTTCCCATAATTTCTCATAAGTTAAGCAGAGGAAAAACTGAGACTAGATAAGCTTCTTCGTTCATAAACATTTTATGATTTATTTTCTATGTTTTTGAAGCATTTTTTTTTATCCTTTTGGCTGCCTTGAAAATAAAAAGTTGGTTTTATTTTGGATAATCAATTACTAAAGGGAAGACTTATTTTACAGCAGCTACTCTCTGTTTGGCTGCTGTAAAAGTGGACAAAAAGAAAGAACATTTATTTTGGAAGCCTATCGAAAAAAGGACATTTATTTTGGAAACTTAATTATTTGAAAAAGAAAATACTGGAACAGTGAGTACAATATTGTCCTGGAATCCCTGTATACCTTGGGGTTGTCCTTTAGGCTATTTTTTTGTGTTAATAATATTTGTTCAGTTTGCCTATCAAAAACAAAGATATTGTCCTGGAAAAGCTCCAATTTCTGAGCCAATGTTTAAATAAACAAGAAATTAAAAATTTTGGATGTAGGTTCTTCTTATTATGTTCTTAACGCAACTGGTTACCTTAGTTGACTGGATTTATTTATTTTTTTAATTATTTTTCTCATACACCCTGGAGGACGAGCCAAGCTATAAAATTTGTATTAGCTAACTAATTTTTTATCAGAATATTTTTTTTCCCATAAAGTTTGTTTTATTGTGCTAGTGCTCATTTTCTATTATTTGGCAGCTTTTAAAAGTGGATGACTAGAAAATGAATTTTATATTTTGGTAAATTTATTACTAGAATAAGGAACAAAACATCTCTTGAAAAGGCTATGCTATTTGCATCATCTTTGCTAATTCTAGTGATATCTGTCAAACCCACACAGTGATGTTATACTTCATGAGACATTCATAATTGTTTTTTTCTTTATTTTCTACACTTCTCATAGTAACCAAAGAGACGGTAAATTGAATCATATGATTTTCCCCTTTTTGGTTGAATTTGAGTACCTTTTAAGTGGATTTTGTAGAGCTTTACAGCCTTTAGCTTCTTGGTTGTTGAGAAAGTGGAAAGGAGGAAAGAAAAAAGGAAAGAATGAAAATTTTGTCTTATATCTTCCATTTTTTATATTTTATTTTATTTGGAAAAGGATGAAAAGCAACATTCTATTAGGAAAACATTGCCAGTTAAGTGGATCCTCTTATTTTCTTAGGTTCATATTTTGTTTTTTTTTTCTATTTAATGTCAATCTATTAAAGTAATATGATGCAAAGCAACTTCATTTAATCCATGATGAATTGTCATTCAGTGGAATTTATTGGGCAGATATACTAGCCTTGTGCACTGGAATGAGGCCAGTTGTTATGGTGGATTATGGAGGAAGGATGCCTGAACTGCAAGAACGACTTTGTGCAGTTCTTAAACTCTGTCAAAAGGTTTGACTCCAAACTAGCTAACTAGATCCGGTGTAATTGTGTTGTTTCTCATTCTTTCTTGTTCTTATGTCCAAGTGACTTGATTCCATGAAAGCTTTATTTCTTTGCTGTAATTGTTTTTTTTTTTTTTTTATCAAGTAAGAAAATTTTTATGCTGTGATTGTATTTTCAAATGTCTGATGGCAAAGCAAGATAGTTTTGGCTATGGGAAAATTCTTTTGATAGGTAAATAGAGTGAATGTAATATAAATAGTGCACTAAAAGAGCACACCAAAGTACATGGGACGCGTACATTGGTTGCCAACCTGGAAAAAGAGATGAGGACAATAGAACTCTCCCTCCCTTCCTTATCAAAATAAATAAATAACTTCTCCCCTCAATGAGAACCCGATCAGTAAACAAAGTGATTAAGGACATTATGCAACCGTCTATATATTACTTGCTTCATGATGAATGATTAAAAGAAATGTGTTTTTAATCTATGATTAGAGCTCTTTTTTTTTTCAAATGATCTTCTGTTCATTTGCTTCATTTCCCTCCAAATTCTCCAGCAAAAAATAATGCACATAGGTGCTACTCACTATGCCTTTGTTTATTTTTTCAAATTTTACCAAAAGAGTTAGCAGGTCATCCAGAAGATTCTGCTGGCCCGGGACGATAACATAGGCATCTTATCGAAAAAAAATCAAGACATGGAAAGAAACAACGATTACCATAAACCTCGTCTTGTCTCGATAGGCGGATGTGATTAGATAAAACATTTGTTTGCAATTATTGCCCTATCCATCAAAGTCAATACTTTTCCCCATGTCACATTCCAAGTAAAAAGACTTGCCTTAGGCGGAACTAAGAAATTCCAAATAACAACCATAGGGAAAGGAATTGAACTTCTCAACTCTTGGATAGAGTAAAGGGATTTGATGGAAAAAGCGTCGTTGTTTGATTACACATATCTAATGGGATAGATGTAGATTTGATTGAAGTTCCAATCCCCCAAATTAGCATATTTAAATAAAGTCTAGGAGTGCTTTTTTTTTTTTTTTGATCCGTAAAAAGCAATTTTTATATAAATGAAAAAGAGCATAAAGCTCCCAAAAAAAAGTACAAGGGAGTACAGGAACACCTCACACTCTCTTATACCAATCAGGCATACACTTCAAGAATTTCGTTGTCTACTCTTGTACACCTTAGCCACTTCTGAGGTAAATAGAAAATTTCATCATGGCGAGGGGCCTCATTTTCAAAACCACCTATTCCTTTCCAACCACAGTCAAGTAGCAACGAAGGCCGTATCTCAAACTCTTTCCTTTTACTGACAAGCGCTTTGCGAAGCCGGAGAAGTTCTTTGACCGTGCGGGGAACACGATTAGTTTGTTAATTTGCAAAGAAGATCCGCTGACATGCGCTCTCGGCGATTGGATGAAGTGGAGTGTGTCTGTGTTTCTCATTCTCTTCACATAAAAACACACAGTTTACTAAGGGGAATCCCCTCCTCTTGGTCAGCGTTAGCTGCCCAGCTTCCCGAGGCGAAAAACCCGATTTGGAGACGATTGGGTTCGAAAATGGATACACTAGGGAAATCTAAAGGAGGAGAAAACATCGAAACTACGATACATGCTGTCTAGCGAAAAGCCATGGAAATAGAATCCTTTAGCATAGGCGATCTCTTTGACGCGGACTAATCTTCTTGTTGTGAATAAAAAGAAGAAACTATCCACCCTCTTCCATCTCCCGGTCATTGAAAGATGCAGAGAAAGGCCCGGAGACCAACCACGACCACCATTGTGAATCCCACCGTGCGCTACCCTCGCGTTCTTGGTACGCCAGTTAGCGAGTGGGGAAGGCTTGGCTCGACACGGTCTCATCGCGCCGAGGATCATAAAGCCCGATATACACCATTTCTGGGAAATGGCGATGCAGGAGAAGGTAAACCATTCTTTCTAATGTCTTTCCACATAAGCCCGATCTGCTTATACGATGTCTCTAGTATACCAACTGACTTCCTCTCCAAACTTGAATGTGATCACCATTCTCAGAGCATCCCTCTCATTAATAAGCCTTGACCCGCCTACAGTAGTGCTTGGTTCATCTGACTCTCACCCCCAACCCCCTGCTGCTCTGCTACTCACAAGCGAGCAGTTTTCGATTGACGGGTGTGGTTTTACGATCAAGATTCCTCACCCCAGTCTCTCTACGAATCTTCTCAGTCTAGCCTAAATCTTTGGCATTCAGCGGTGAGAGAAAGTAAATGGGAAATTTAAACCAATGCTTGAATAAGTGTGAGCCTCATGCTGATATATTGTCTTTCGAGGACGGCCTTTTACAAATCTTTCTTGATAGAATCTCGGACCCCAGGCCTGGCTGAGCTCCCGGAGAGACCAATCTCTGAGAGTGGGAGAGACCGACCTGCAATGACTCGATCGCTAGCGAGTCACATTGTCTACACTTTAGAGAAAAATCTGGCTTTTGTTGAGGTAATTTCCAATCACGAAGACTTGAACCACATTAACGTCCGACTTAAGCGCGTCATTCTTTGCGATTTAAACACCACGAACAATAGTATCTCGACATATAAAAGGTGGGATATAACCATCTCCCCACCCTCTCTAGTCCCCAATCTGCACCCAGAAATAAAATTGCCATCCACCGCTCGCTTTAGCGAGCATTTCGAGAACTTCCATACCGATATGAAAGATATGGCGATAGAGGATCCCTTGTCTCGAACCTCTTGAACTCTGAAAACCAATGGGAGAAGCGGGTTAAACATGACGAAGGCGTGAAATGCACCGATGAATCCCATTCCATTTTGGCCCCGAACCTGCCATTCTCTCGGCGTCTGCGAAGAAAATCCCGCGTGTGATCATACGCCTTTTGATATCTAACACACATAACCCTTTCTCTTTCCTTCTTAGAAGCCCCGAGTCCACAACCTCATTTCTTTATCATGTGCATCGGTACCTCCGCCACTGAAAGCGTGAAATTTGGGAAATAATCATTAATTACCCTTTTAATTACATTTTGCAAGAGACTTTATTAATTTTATAGAAATTGCCTGGCCAGTTGGTCTCAAACTGAATTCTCAGCAGTATTACCCTTAGAGCACGGGACGAAAGTAGCATTAAGACTTTGTATAAGCCCTTTCGTCTGGAAGGAAATCACAAAAAAGCCAATAACCTCTCTTTCACAAAATCCCAGTGAAAGACAGAGAAAAATTTATTGGAAAACCCTTCAGACCTTTGGGACTTTATCATCGTTAAGCCAGTGCTAGGACTTCCTCTCTGTGAACATTTCTTCTTGGCGAGATTGATCTGCATGATGAATTAAAGTGTAGAGTCACAGGTAAAAGCGGGCCTGATTGTTAAATTTGAGAGGAGACTTTGAAAGCACTAACCGGACCATCTTTAACACCAGCCTCCTTAACGAGTTTTCTCCATTGATCTGCCCAATCTTCATAATGGATTTACTCCTTACATGAGGAAATTTGTAGATTACATGAAAAAACCACAGTGTTTACGTCACTAACTGACGAATCTCTCTAGATTTACGCCTCAGAAGAGACCTCTTCCAAATCCACCCATCCTTAGGAAATCCTCCCCAACCTTTTCCTCTTTTCTGCAGCCTTTAAAAAGCACCTTTTTCTTTTTCCACGTCATCCGAAAAATTCTATTTAAACCTCCTTTTCTTTTTATCCACTACACGAAAACCTCATATTCAGGCCTTCAAAATTCCTTTCGCGGGGCCTTTAACCCGAAACTAGAATAAAAGCGTAGGAAGCGGAAAAATCGAGACCACATACGGTCTCTAGGATGCTCTTAAAGCTGCGACTTCAACCACATATTCTCAAAGCGGAAGGGATAAGGCGGATTCAATCCCATCAGCGTCGATCACGGGGGACGGTGGTCGGATCAGTCTGGGGAGAGTACTTTAGTCACGTTACTGGCGATTTTCCCGATCCTTTGTCCACCAAAAATCTATCGATAGGGACATCCCATGGGTTATTGAGAACCACCTCAGTGAAAGGACCCCTTGCAAGGAAGATCTCTAGCCCTGACTCATTAAGAACTACGTCCCACTTATCATAAGTCAGCAAATATCTGGTTTGTCATTGGGGAAGAACCATATTGAAATCACCACCCGTGCACGGGCCCCTCCACAAACGCACCTTTGGCATGACTCTTCCCCAGCCAGTTCCTTTTGCACCTCTTAGCAGGACCACTTAGACCCACATTGAAGGCCGCAGAAAACCATCCTCCACGGCTTTTTGAACATGCAGTCACTAAAAATTGCCCTAATTCGACACTCATTTAAATCGATTTTCGTATCGAACACTAGAACACACGAGACTCGGCCTTCCTGACCTCCGATCGACCAGTCGACCACCCACTAAAAGCTACTTGACATCCGTGAAGACAAATTACGAATTTTGGTTTCTTATTAGTCATCAAGTCCACCCTCGGGCGGATAAAATTTACGATAATGTTTCTTTTGTTCCAGTTGATAGCTCCTCTAACGTTCCACGAGGAAACGACTTTGCTTCATTTCAACTTTAGCAAGAAATTCCCCCTGTCTCTTCCACCTCTGTTTTGACCCTTTCCATTGTAGTTTGTGTGCATTCGGCTTCCCTCGACTCCTCTCACATCTTGTCTGCGGGGTCCCCCTTCCTTTTTATCCTGTCTTCTGAACATCCATTTTTCGCGTATCAGCATTCCTCTTCAAAACCCATACCGTTTGACCCCAAAAAATTCACTAAATTTAATGAGTGACTATCTTCCCGGTGTTTAAGCCCTCAGACTCCAGGAGTTTACGGTAGGCTCCTCCTCGGGGACAGAGGCCCTCTACAGTTTGACCCCCTTCCAAAGGAACCACGGCTAACCCATTTCCCCACTCTGTGGTCAGCTGACCGCCCTCAATGGGTTCCATCTCCCTCGAGTCCTCATGCTCCTTAGGATTCCCCAGAAACTGAGGAGCCCCGGAAAAGAAGAAGTGATGACGAGGAGAAGATGGAGGAGAGAAAAATCATTCGGGACAGTTGAGCCACCGGAACCTTGCTTGTGAGGTATGAAGAGCCCCGGAGTCATCCTCGGGACACACAGTTTAAGCTGCTGAACAAAGGACATTGCTTTGGGCATCCCTCTTCTCCTGACAGTGCGAAAAGTGATAATGGTTGATAGATGACCCTTGGCCCTTTTTCCTGACTTTCAAAACCGGGGAAGTTCCCCTCGAGTGAATTTGTCTTCACGGAAATGACAATGCAAGGATCCAGAACCTGAAATCAGCCGGATCTGTGGAAGAAAATCCCAGTCTCGACCTCTTCTCTGCATTTGAGCGTAAGTAGCCACCGCAGGCACACGGGCCCGGCTAAGAGCCTTTTCCATCCTGGCCCTTAACACCCGACCCAAGACTTGGGCCGGTTTGGGAGCCCGGCCATCTCGCCAGGCCCAGTTAAACGAGGCCCCTTAAGCCCACCGGCGACCAGGCAATGGGCTGTGGATACTTCTGGTGAGACCTTCGACCCATTTGTCCTCCTTTTCCAAATGGCCTTTACTGTATTAAATATTATTTGAAATTCTGCAGGCTCTGCAGCTTTTAGCTGCATCGGTCCTTGTCTGTGGAAAAGTCAGTACCAGAGCTCCAACCCCGATATTTGGCCCCCTCCTTCCACGTGGGCCAGTTTACGTTTCTTCGTGTGCCCACGACACGAGTTGACAAACTACGCCCCATCAAGACGAGCCTACCTGCACTTCTTTCCCGACTCTGCCGCAGTCCTTCATCTATTTCGCTTGAAAACGAAATCCCACCGCTATCAGCGCGTGCCACGACTCATCTTCTTCCTTGAAACTTCTGCAGCCTTGAAGCTTGGGGATATACTCCGTTACCCGAGGCGGGATCTCCGCTACGTATTTGCGGCTCTACATCTGATCTCAGTAATCCAAAATATTAAGAACACTAGGCTGGCCTTACCCTCCGATTTTATCAACATTCTAGCCCACTTCATTTCCTTTTTCATCTTTGTGGCTTTGTCTTCGGCCACGAATCCTCCACCATAGCGTCCTGTTTTCCCGAGGATACCGGTTGTCCAAGATGAAGTGGAAGCCCTACACTTCGATCGGGGCTTCTTGCAAGCCTGCACTCCTTACACCCAGTTTACGAAACCACCCGGTCTAGTACGTAACATACCCCTTTAAAACTTCTTCTTCCAGGCTCGAGACCCATAGCTTTCTCACAGTGAATAAAACTCCAAACGGCATAAGGTCTTTATTTAAGGCCTTTAGCATTTACTTCCTCGTTTAGACTCGAGCCTCACAGACCAGGTCTCCATCTCCTCGTGGGTAAAGGCTCAGGTTGTTTCCACACACTTGATGAGTGAGCAGCCAGTGACCACAACGCCTTCCATAGATACGGTCTCTCAATCCACATGTAGCATTTGTAACTCTGCCTCCTTCATCCCATCCTTTAGACGGCCTTTCCCTCCATGTGAACATATTCTTCTTCTTTACTTAGCACACGCCTCACCCTCTTTGGGTGGTCTAAAGTATGATCCTCACGGGAATATTCTCTGTCGAGGTTTTAAATCAGAAGCCCTACGATTTTCAGCGACATACTCACCATTTATAGTCCCCTTCCTTCCGGAAGACCGGCCCGATGTTTTTTCCTTCCCGTCAATAACGGAGCGAGAGAAGGAACCTCCGCGTGTTTACCTTACTCTCGACTGAAAAATCTTCCATTCTCTCTCGAGCTAAGGTTCTACGGCGGGATCAAAAACCCTACAACACTCTTCCACTCCCTCGAAGCTTTCCATCCCTACCTCCAAATAGGATCCCGATGCTACCCCAGTTCGCGATGAAACATTTTGTATTCTTCCCCTTGCCTTCCAACTTGAGTTCAAAAGATTTGGATTCAACTGCGAACCAGTTTCCATTTCTTTCATCTACTCTCACCATTTCTTTCATCGACATACCTATTCATATAGACGCAAAACACTGAATTTCATCGACATACCTTTTCATCGACATACTTCATTCAAGCGCTAGTTCTATGAAACCTATTTTCTAAAATTCAAGTACAATGGCAACTAGGGTGTATTTGAAACTTAGAAACTAGAAATCTGAAATCTTATTAATTAAATTTATTTTATTTGTCCTCTCTTGCTATGGAGTCTTTTAGCTACAATCCATCCTTCATACTCACATGGAGTCTTTGAGGTAGGACAATCCTAGGATGGTTACCTACAAATCAAATAGGTGGATTATGTTTATTTATTTTAAGTTTAGAGGAGGAACATTGGATAAGTTTCTGACAACAGATAAAATAAAATATGAAGAAGATAAGGGAGAAAGGGACAGAATCTTAGAGTTGTCAAGGCCTTGAATATGGATTCCTGGTAGAAAATCAATGGAGTCTAACAAATGAAAATTGCAAAATATACAAGAAATACAATGATATTAATTATCAATCAATACTTTAGTTTATGTTAGTTGACCTTATTTATGAGTTTCTTTAGAAATCAAGGTTTTGATAGGATTCTAATAACCCATTACAACTTTTGACTTTGATTTGACTCAAAAATAATAATCTTAATTTAGACTACAACTCAAACTTTCCCCTCTTCTTTTTCAGTGTGGGGGTTTTGCACTTGTTCGTTACTATAATTCTATTTGAGCATATATTACCAGCAATTCTACAGTGTTCCAAATGTAATTTATTATTCATTTTGTTTAAAGCTTTCAGGCGTTGCCCATTTTTATCATCTGAGTAAATGGTCATATATGATATGATATATTTGATTCATGTCAAAGAACGGCTGAGCATGCGAGATAAACAAAGTCAAGAACAAGAACTGCTCTTTGTGGACCTTGAACACGATCCTCCAAGGTTGCCCTGGTTAGGGCCTAATTGTTTCTTAGAAATCTTAGACATTTTCTATTTGTGACTGTTTTCATCTTCCAGATGATAGTACAAACAGAAAAAATGATCGCAATGCAGCTTATATCAGTTCAGAAATGGTTTTTCTGTATTGTATTTCCTGTTAATGAAATCAACAATGACCTCTTGCCTTCTATCACGACAGAGTCATGTCTATTACCAATCCTTCCGTGGTGCATCCATACTTCTAATCTTCAGATATCATTGAATACCAGTAGCTACATTGAAGGCACTCAGGAAGTCACTGTGCCAACTCTAAATGGGTAACTGCCTATCCTCTTCCTCATTCACATGTGTTTCTCCTGGTATTTGATATATTGAGTATAACGACTTCCACCTTGGTTTAATCCTGTTCTTTATGTGTTCAAGGACAGGTCATTCTAGATTCTATGATGTAACTTTAGGTGGATCTAAAAATTAGTTGTGAATAATATATACATTGTCTTGGAAAACTCTAAATCTGAAAAGGGATTTACACAAGACTTTTAGCATCTATAAACTCAGAACGAATTCCAGATCCAGATATTGGACTTTTTTTTTTTTTTGATGACAAGATCAGATGTTGGATGAAGTGGCTGAACTATGTAGGGTTAATTTTCCATGTCTATGGCAAGTAAATGGCCAGTATAAACTTGTTTTTTCAACTTTAAGGACCATACTATCTTTAATTCTTGTGCTATTATATTTCCAAAGGCTTAGATCCAACATTGGTGTCATTTAGGATAAGTAACAGAATAAAAAATAAATGCTAAGAAATGTGAAAAGTATAAGCTAAACATTCATTGATGTGTTGAGGATAGTGCAACCAGGTAAGGAAACCCGAGTTCTCAAGAAGAATATTGGCTTTCTGATTGAACAATGAGCTTGCAAAAATAGATCAATAAATTTCCAGTTCTTGTTCATCAAATTAAGTGAAATTGCCTCAAATCAATTCTAAAAATACAGAACATAAGGACATAGGTCACAACTGGACTGTTGTTATTTGGGATTCCCTTGGAAACTGATATAGGAAGATGGAGGTTATAGGAACTATTACTGTTGGAGTATCATAGATATTCTTTTGACCAGATTTGTATCATTAGCCAAGTTTAAGAATTTTTGGAGATCACACCATGGTGATTGAGGGCACATTTCAGTTGTTGAAGAAAGGGACCTGGCTGATGCACTTATTTCACAAACCTGAATTTCCCTCGAAGAAGACTTTTTACTTCAAAAATTTTTTAACAAAATAAAGACACTGATAGTTTTTGCCCGTTTGATCTACCTGATTGAATGAGTCACACTCTTGATAGTTCATCACATGCTTTTGTCTGCCAGTGACAAATGATAATAGAAACAGATTCTTTTTTTCTTAAGCTGTCTTGTGATTAAGTAGAACTTAAATCACACTGTTCGATCTATTGTAGTCATGTTTTACCACTGGGCCAAGACTCACTGATACAAGATCAGGCGATATTCTAAGATCACTGAATCCAACGGCATCAGTGTACATATCATAAGGGATAAATTTTTTGTTGTCAATGCAGAAAGCGATACTAAAGGTATATTGTCTAACATTTGTAGCAAGGATTCCTTCACAAACCCCACCCCCAATTTCCTCTATAAATTGATTTCATTTGCATATCATCACAAACAAAATAATGGTAATAAATCTTATTGCATATTGAAGTTGTGTAGCATTGAAAAATTTTCAGTATCAAATCATGCCTATCTACTGAACATGTATGCATGCAAACTGAAATAGGTTCACAAGATTTAGGTGTGTGAATACATGCATATGCATAGATATTGTGTCCTGCTAAGATATAGAGTTCTCTTGAAGTTACCTTTTTGAAAAGAGTATATTTATGCCTATATATGCAACAAAATTTGATTTTTAATGGATTATAAAATCAACACACCTCTTGTAGAGTGTTAAATGACCAACTCTCCAAGGGAGCTCAAGTGTTAGGATTTGGGTTTAATATAGATATCATGCACAGCTAGCGTCTCTCGTGCAACCTCATACTTCGCATGTGGAGAGTCAAAATAAGCACTCAAATAAAGTCCTCCTTAGACATTCAAATCAACAAATGGGGAATAAATTGCAAAAGGGTGGTTCAAACCTAGGACCTCCTGTCAATCAACAAATGGGGAATAAATTGCAAAGTGGTGGTTTGAACCTAGGACCTCCTGCCAAACCAGGCTCTAATACCATGTTAAATGATCAACTCTCCTAAAAGCTCAAGTTGTTAGGATTTGGGTTTAATATGAATATCATGCCTTTTATAAATTTATACTATGTTTTTGGTTTTATTTTTTGGGGGAGGGGTTGGAAAATTAAGACCACTTGGATGGGTTTACCTATTGAAGAAGTATATATTTTAGATTAAATATAAGAGAAAACTAAGCTATTGACTCAAGTACTCCTATAAATTCCCTTTTCTTGATTTCATGCTAGTTCCATTTTGTGATAAAAAAAAAACAGTGAAAAGGGTTGTTTAATTTCCTCGGATGGCTTCTTTGTTTCTATCATTTTATAATTTGGTGGTAAAATTGGGCATTTAATTTACTGCAGATGGCTTCTTGGTTATCCAGTCGTATACTTGTTAAGCTTGGAGCATATTTCAGATGCTATTTTTAATCTTTCAACCAAGTCCCTTCGCATCTTCAAAATTTTAGTCTGCAGGTTTGTTGTTCCTGATTCTTGTCTGATTTACTTTTTTAGATGCAATTTGGACTTCCATTGTGATTTCCTTAAGTCAAAGCCTCTGGGATAGTTTGGGCATGTTTGTTTATTAATTCTGAAAACTGTTTTCTGTTCTCAAAAACAAGGAAAACAAGGAAAATAGGGAAAGCACGTTTCGTTCCCAGTTTCTTTTTTTTTTTTAAAAACATAGAGAACACATCCATGGCTAAATTGAATAAATAACAGTTTCAAAGAACGCAAAATGGTGTTCTATTTTCAAAAACTTCTCTCCAGAACAGTTTTTCAAGAGAAACAGAAACAAACAAGTCCTTTATTTTCCAGTCATCTCCAGTGTACTGAATGCTACAGTAAATGGACACTGTTGTCACCCTTTGAATAAGGACAATTTTGTCATCAGGCAGCGCTAATCTGTAGTTAAACAACAGAAGAAAGATGGGAATGAAACTACTTTCATGTGCTGCTTACCATCAACAGTCTCCATTTTATAAAAAAATTGTCAAGGTCCAAAATATCGTTTAATTTAGCGTGAACGTAGACACAGAACATGATAAGTTAGACATATCATCCGAGAAAAAGGGCATACGCAATACAAAGAAGACAATGTATGGTAAGTTGTAGATACAGACTCAACTCAACAAGCCTTGATCCTAATTCATTGAGGTTGGCTACATGAATCTGCCATTCAGTATTTTTAATCATTAACAGTATATAATGCATACTTATTGTATATAATAATTATATTCTATACACAATTTATTTAACTAAATCTATATTCTAACAGTTTTGAGTAAATTGAAAGATGAAATCGACAAATATAACCTATATAACTATATTACAACCTACCATAACTACTTTTCATTTTCCCTTAACAACTGTGTATGTTTTGCGTATAATGATGTATCATATGCTCTCCATGTTGGTTGTATGCATTGGCAAAAGTTTACTTTTTTTAGGATGCATTTTCAGTTACAATGTAAGTAAACACGTCCTTGGGGGTACCAACCGGGTCCCCCTTCCCTTATATGTCTTGCACTTTTGAAACGTTGAATGTTCTACCACATGAGTTAGACATAATGAGCAGCTAAAGTTTACTTTAAAACATTCAGACATGACCAAGGAGTGCCAGAATTGACATGTTCGACATGATGTTCAAGAAATGTGTCCTCTTTGCTGTGTTTGAGCTTGGCAATGTAATCTCAAGCAAATAGATCTTTAGCAACCAGGGAGAAGCACTCTTTAAAAATCTGTCAAAATATATGTAAAATGCTCATTCTCACAAAAGTGCCTTTACAGTCTATTATACTTGAAGTTGGTCCCTCTTCCAAGGGTCTATTGTTCCGTGAGGCTGAGAATGAGGCTAATTTGTCGTGTTTTTATTGAGGTTTGATACCAACAGGCAACAGCATGCTAATTTCAGAAAGTTTGAAATTTTCAGGGATGACAAATACAAAGGATCTGGGAAAGAAAGAATTACTACAGGAGTGAGACACCCCCATTATGTAATTATCATCACTATAATAGTAGTAGGCTCCTTTTAGAACCCGGAAAGTATTAAAGAAAGAAAATAGAGAGGAAAAGTGGAAGAAAAGAAAATTTGTAGTAAAATAAAAAATAGGTTTACACTTAATAAATTAATTCTATATGTTTATGCAAACTCATTTTATTTGTTTTTCTATTATATTATGACTAAGAAATTTAAAATTATGTAAAATTTTGAAAGAATTTTGATTTTTATTATATTTTCGTGTCAGACAAACGTGAGAAAATCGTTTTTTCCAATCATAGTTAGAAGCGTAGCTTGAGGAAAATGATTTTAAGTATTTGATTCGCGTGAAAAATATGAAAGAATATCAAATATCATCAAAATTTTACATATCTAAGAACCACAGTCACATATAACGAGAAGCGAATAAAGTGGATTTAAATAAAAAGATATAGAGTTTCCTAAAAAAACATATATATATATATATATATATATATATATATAGAGTTAATTTATTAAGTTTAAACTTATTTTTTTATTTTCCTCTCAAATTTTTTCCTTAGTACTTTCAGGTTTTAAAGGAGTAATATAGTTTCAAACACACTTCATCAAAGAATGTGCTGTTTATGATATAATTGGCCAGTTTCTCAGTACCTTATGACCTGAGCATGGAAGGGAAGCAATGAAAGAATGGGCCAAGGCATTTTATGGCCTACATGGAAGCGAGGTGGGAAAAATGCAAGCAAGTTTGGAGATCTCTGCACAGATGGAGGTTGTTAGATGCCCTCTCAAGCAATTGCTTTATAATTAATAAATCTTGATTGCATGACTAAATCTCCTATTTGCCTTTCTTTGGGATTCTGAGTTTTTGAGCACATGGACCTTTTCTTTTTAGATTGTCATTCCCTTCCCTTCCCCTTCCCACTTGGCCCGCACAGATGACTAATATGAATATTATCATTTTCTAAATTTTGTTAAAATAAATAATTACATTGCGGGCTTCGGTTCAACTTTGATTTTGTTGATTTAGATCTTGACCCTTGTTGTGTATCATCGCACATTGTTTTGTGTCTGGGAATTGGTGGATCTTGAAGGAAGCGACCGCCACTGTTTAGCTTATGTTTTGAAAAATGTTGCGAATTAAGCAATAGTTTTGGGGTTTGTTTGGTTCTATATTTTTGAAAATTATTTTATGTTCTGAAATACTTGAGTGAATAAGAAAAAAACAAGAACGTTTGGTTACTTGGATTATTTTATTCTAAAAACATAAGCAATAGAAAATCTAAATTCGTATAGCAAGCTTGATTTTCAGAGAATAATAAAATGTTGTTCTTTGTGTTTTAAAAAATTGTTCTTAAGAACAGTTTTTAAAAGAACCAAAGAGGCCCTTGGTGTTCTTTAAAAACTGTTCTTGTTATTTAAATTTAATATTTTTTATGTTCTCAATTGTTTTCAAAACAAAAATGAAATCAAAGATGTTTTTGTCTTTGTTTTTTAGGTGAAAACAGTTTAAAAAAAGGGGACCTAACAAACCCTTAGAATATAGGCACTACGCAGATGGCTGCCAACAGGGCAGGGACCCAGGCTATAAAGGTATGACAGTGCCCTGGCAGCAGTGGTCCCATGACCCTCTGAAATGGTTGTAACAGCAATGATTTAAAAGTAACGCAAAAAAAAACCATACCATTTTTATGTTGTTTCTTACTTTCTTATGGATTTGATATTAGGTATATGTTGTTTGTTAGGCCCAAAAGAATCTATTTTCATATGCAGTAGAATAAATTCTAAATTAACAGGCTTTAACTATTCTTATCTACCCCTCTGCACGACCAAATAGTCAAATATGTAACGACAATGACATGTATCTTGAAAAGAGTTTTCTGGTTAATCCTATGGAACCTCGTATTTAACGATTGAATAAATCTCCAACAGCCTTAAGGAATTAGAACTGGTGATCATTGGGGAGCAATTTAGGAGTTTTATAGTTTTTGTATAAAAGTAATTTTTTGAAGGATAATGAATTAAAAATAAAGTCTTATATAATTACAAATTTTTGAAATATAATTACTCAAATTTCAAATCTACAAAACTATAGAGAATAACTTTCAATGTTTTCAAAAATCATTATTTTTATTACATGGATGTTCGGACTCATTTATTTGCATCAGCTGTCCGACTAAAGGTAAACCTGCAATGATCTAATTGATGATTAGAGTTAACCCCAACCTTAAACAAACTGAGGGTTGTTTTCAAAATCATTATCAATGAAACTTAATAATGAACCTTTCTGTGCTCAACAAATACTAAGAATGGAAGATTGATTACCCCTGATATTATTATTATATACCCTTTATTTTATCACGTTCCTTTGATTCTTCATGATAGGGATCATCTGTGCATCATGCTGACAACATTGGGGTTTTTAGATAAAAGTAGTAGGTTTTAGAAGGTTTGACCCGTTGTTTGAAGATCAGCAAGTGGTATGCTTTGGGTCATGAAGCTGGCATGCTGCAGAACCAAACAGGGGCATTTTGTTTGGTCTGAGTCAGAAGTCATTACCCCCTGAATGTTGGCTGTTAAAGTTAGGTCCTAATGAATTGTTGGCAAAGTATACTTATCATCAGATCAGATCAGAACATCTCTTTTGTGGGGTTGCTTGGTAGATTATATCTTGAGGTTAAGAGTTTTAGGCTTTGCTATATAATTATAATTTATAGGTGCATGAAGCTTGCCGCTCCACCCGCTCCACCACCCACTTCCATCTGTCAAGTTAGAGACGTCAATAATCAATAATCAAAATGAAACCACTAATAATACCTCTTCCTTGATGAGTCTTAAACAGAAATACATTTGAATCTCCTCATTTCCTTATTATTAATAATTTGTTCTTATATAGCATACACTTCTTATCATGCTCACCATGTTCTTTTGTCCCACCAACAGTCATGGAGACATTTTAACACTCTGATTCACTTTACATAGTAAAGACTCTTTTTTTTTAAATATATAATATTATCATGCTCCGATCCGATTGCCTCCCCCTCTCTATGCTCACCCTTACTTATCTCTTTAACCACTGAGTTAAGCCTAGTTAAGTTGACATCCTTACCTTTAACATTAGGCTAGCATCAGAAGTAGCTTTAATTCGATAAAATCATCAAATTCTCCTCAGGATAGGCTCTTAGAAATAATATTTGAAGTTGTTAAAATATTTTTTAGAGAGAGAGGGATCTCAATGTTTGCTAGATGACAGAGGAAGAAGAGCAAATGCAAAAACATGAAAGAAATTTATTTAATAATACCTTAAAGCACGGATCTTAATCATTACATTGAGAGGATTTTAGAGAGAAAACCAAAGCAAAAAAGCTCAAAGGGTTGGAGATACTCCTTTTTAATTGGTGCAAGCAACTCCTGTCCGAAGAATGAGCAAAAATAAATATCTTATTTAAAAGAAAACAAAAAAATAAAAATAAAAAGCCTAAGGAAAAGGAAACTGGGAAAGTGTTGTCGTCGTCTATGCTCCATGGACAAGGGTCAGAACGTCAGCCTCGGTAGGAAGAGCTGGGATAGCTCCTTTCTTTGTAGTTGTAATGGCTCCACACGCATTTGCAAACTTCAGTATTTCTCTTCAGCTTGTCTCGTCCTGCAATGCAATCTCCCACATTAAGACACATCCACAATTACATATTTATAATTAGTTTTTACAGCTTCTTGGCTTTCGAGTTCCACTGGGGTCCCCCATTGACCATTTTCTTTTTAGGTAATAAAATTCTTTCATAATGGGAAGGAACAGAAATTGGACTAGGACTGATCTAAAATTCTACACCAACCCAAAAAAAAGGAAAAACAAACCCAAATAAATAAAAACAGGTTGGTGGTTGTAGCAGCTACCTTTTCAGACTCTACTACAAGCATGAAAGGTGAAAGGAGAGAAATTGAAATTTTTTAGGCAAAACCATGTTATAGTATCCCATGAATTTTTTTATAGAAAATTTAGGTCCCAAAATGTTAGAGAAACTAGGTCTAGACCCCTTATGTAAAAATAATAATTAATAGAGTCTCAATACTATCTTAGTAAACCTTATGTATGAAATCGTACCTAACATAGAAGATAGTACTGAAGGTTTACTAAAGTCATTTAAATTCTTTATAAATCATTTTTTAGTTAAAAAGAACTAGGTCAGGTTTAAGCTTTTTTGGGCCTATTCTTTCGAATCAAATACCATGGGAAGGAACCGATAAGTGATATAACATAAGGGCCAGTTTGATTGTTGTTTTCAAAAAACTGTTTTCTGTTATCAAAAACAAAGAAAATAGGTAAAATACATTTGATTCTTTTTTCTTTTTTTTCTTTTTTGGAAAACACAAAAAAAGCACTAAATTAAAAGACAACAGTTTCCAAAACAAGCTGTTCTTGGGAACCTTTTAAAAATAAGAAGCAAACAGGACATAGTTTCCTATTTTTTAATATTTGGAGTGAATGAGCAAGGGCATCATCCTTTAAGACTATACTAAAAGTAATAATGACAAGAAGGAAGAACCCTTCGAGGACAGAATAGTCTGTCGTGTTTGCATAGAAGGGCACCGACAAATGAGTCCCCAGCGCCAGGTTATGTCCACCGTTTCACATGAAACCCTTCTACAGATCATGGAAATGCCATTTACCAAACAAAAGGTTAAAAAAAAAAAAAACCCCCATGAGCAATTCAAGGTCAATCATGGGTGTAAAACTTGACAGCAATTGTTGAATCAAACAAGACGGTGGTGCTAAGTTAACGAAACATTTGGATGGGCTGTCCCCTTTAGGCGAAATTGTTAAGTGGCTTAGCATTATTCTAATTTATACACAATGAGTGATTCATTAAAGAAAATTGTAGTTTACGTGAATTTCTGTGGGACCCATTTTAGGTGTGTGCCTACAGCTGGAAGCAGTAGTGTCAACCAACTTAATTGGCTCCCATGGCCATACCCTACTTACTCATTAAAGGTGACAAGATATAAGTAGTCAGTGTCATACATTCATAAAGGTGACAGATAAATATGGTAAGATTTAGTGTCGGTTCATGCTCAGAAGATTCTCATACGTTCTTGAGCAATACCAAGGACAATGATTAACATATATATAGTGCAGCAGAACTATCACAAATTCAATGCATCAAACAAAACAATTGATGTTTCAATGAAAAAAGTTAAATCCTTCAAACTCATGTTTTTGATGACCACTCTTTAACCTTTGATCAAAATCCCATGTGGGGAATGGGGATTTTTCTAAAACGATACCCATTCGTTTCAATCCAGGGGTCTAGAGAAAAAGACAATTGTACCAAAAGTTAAAAGTAGAGACAGGGCCATGAGATTAGCACTACTTCTATTTGCAGCATTAGAATCACATAAAACACTGGGTTTGAATTCTTAAGAAAGTTCTATAACTGGGGTTAGACAGGATTGTAGAGAATCAGAAACAGTGTGTTTATAGGGAAGAGAAATACATTGCTGTACACCATTCTCCACCCCCCCACACATTCTGAAAAAGGTTGCAGAAAAAATGTACCATTCTCACCCACCCCCATTTACATTCATGAAAAAGTATTTGAAAAAGAACCCAAACATAAATTGTACTTTTGATATTTTATTTACCTTTTTTCTCCTGAACTAATTTGAAAATACAGCTTTGGAATAAAGCTATATTTTATTTCTTAGTTTTTTTTCTGATAATGTTGGCTGTATTGTAATCTATGATTCCACACATGAATTTCACTAAATTGCTCAATACACTATTTGCCCTCTCTCTCTCTCTCTCTCTCTCTCTCTCTCTATATATATATACCTCTGTATCTCTCAATCTCTCCCTCAGCTCAGCATTCACTGGGACCCTTCCACATCCACCCCACCACCCACCCTCATGGTGTGGGGGAAATACTGATTTTCAACACCTAAAAACAAAATACATTATTCAGATTACCAAACAGCGGCCCCTAATGGATTTTGGGTTCCCCAAGACAGTGGGACCCATCTCTCCCTTACACGATGCACAGATGCCCATGTGTTGCATTCACCACCGATTCTAAAATTTAAAGCTTCCACCACACACCCATTATTTTACAACTAAAGTCAAACAAGTCACAACAGAGCACTCAGCCATACTCCTTAGAGCTTTCAATGGGTTGAACAGACAACCAACCAAATTATCGGAAAGAATAATCAAATTCACACCAACAGATCATCTTATTTACTTTTCAATCAATGGCATAACAAGTAATTTTACATAACAATTATAGTTATAATTCTTTTATAAAATAATTTTAGTAAGAAGTTCAGGAAAAATCAGTGAAAAGTTTTTTTCCCTTTTTTCCTTTTGGTTTGAGAGATTGAGAAATTTCAGACATGGTTCACATACCTTGGTGTAGTAGTTGCAGCCCTTTTCTCCAAAGGGTCCACTAGAAGCTTCAATCAGGGTGCCACAGAGACAACGCTGTGGCGTCATCCTATATCACGCCGGTGAAACTCCAACTCAACATCACTGACCTTGATGATCTCCGCCTTTTTCCCAGATGCTCATTATCTGCTCGCGCCTCACTCCGCCGACGGCCTGGCGGCAGCCGAGTTCGGATCATACGAGCAGTGCTCCGGCCTCCTTCGCCACTTCCATCGCCCTCAAATGCGCCGATCTGCATGGCTCCACTATCAAGCTTATGGATCCGTAGTGGAACACTTTTGCCTATTTTCCAGATTCAAAAAAAAGAAATAAACCATCAAAATTTCCTCAATTAGAGTCAAAATCAAGTGAATCAAAGAGCAGCAGATGAATATTGACATACTCGCCATGCAACTGCGTGAGCACACGCGCATGCAGGCGAGTAGCATTCTTCTTCCGCCTCCCGTGCTTGACTCTCACTGGAGACGACGACAAATATCTTGCCACACTCAGCGCCAAGGATCATAATTTGAATTTTAGCCGTCCGATTTAAATGCACACGTTGTGAAGAAAAAAGACACCTCCAAAGTTGAAATCTGAAACAACTGAGATATATGGATAAATTTGACCGCGAATATCTAGGGGTTGGGACCCAGTGCTGACGTGGTAGGACAAAAGCGTAGCGGGAAAAATTCTGGTGACGGCGCGTGAGATCGGCGTTTCTCTCAGCTGTGGAATTGAAGGATGGATCTCTACCGTCTCCGACCTTAGAGAAGGTGGTCTAGAGAGAGAGAGAGATCTATGGAGTATCTCAGCAGAATCTCCTCGATTATTCGAAAGAGAAATGAAAGAGCGCCAAACAGAAGAGTAGGAATAAGAATAGAAGGAAAGCGCGTACGATCAGGAATGAGCTCGAGATTTAGCTCCTCCGGCGTGAGCAGCATATCGGCGCTAGGGTTCCGGTAGAACATGAATTCGCGCTCTCCGTCGGCGCGGAGCGTGACGAAGGCGAGAGCCGTCCTCGCGCCAACATCGAAGGTGATTCCGTCGCCGCGAACGCCGTTCTCCTTCGATCCGGCAAACATGTGTCGAACTCGTCGTCGCCGAGCTTCGAGGCACCGCGCCATGAGCCTCTGAGCGGCGATCTCTGTTCGCCGGAGCACCATAGGAGCCTTCAGAAATCAGGCCTCCGCCGGGGGTTTTTCCAGACACCGTCAGGGCAGTGATCAGCATCTCGCCGAAACTCACAAAATGAGACCGCCGCCAGAAGCTGCCAGTTGACACCAATATCGGGAGCCATCACAACACAGGAATGAAAAATAAAGAAAGTGAACAGGAAAAGAATGCATTGGCTCAAGAGAGGTAAGTATTTATAATGCTGAAGAAGCGGAGAAATATCTAATCCTAATCCACTAATAATTCTTTTATTTATCTGATTTCTATTTTTTCTATTTTTTCTATTTTTTCTTTTTTTGAAATCCTTATAATCCTCAAATTATAATAAATAGAAATTTATTTATTCTACACTTCTTATTTTAATTACTCGTAGAATTTTATTTATTGTGGGAACATATATTTTGAAAAAAAAAAAATTTATGATTAGATACATATTTAAAAGTGGCACAAACCCTTATCTAATGTAATAAAAATTTCCTAATTAAGTAATTTATATCTCTTGCTATTCATCCTCAATCCTCAAAATTAAATTATTCTTATTTAAAATAATTTTCACACCTAAATTTTTCTTTTTTTTCCTTTTGTGTTGAAAATTGAAATATTGAAAATCCACACAATCAAATTATGGGGTTTGAAAATCCAATGTAGACCCTAGGAAAAATGAAACTCCCATTGTTTCAAAAATTTATGTTTAGTGTGTCCATGGTTTTGTCACGTGACCCCAGCCACGCTTGCCTAAAAAGAAGATATAAATTTACCAAAAATTCAAGCTCAAATACACATTGATATTTTTTAAGTATTTTCAGACATGATGATGTGGTAAATTTTGATTGGGCTTTTCTTTGTTTTTGTCACCCAGCTAACATTGTTTTATGACCTTAGACTTTTTTACTGTCCTTTTTATGACCTTTAAGTCAAATTAAATACAAAGTGGCTTAGGGGTTATAATTATAATGTAACTTAATCATGACATTATTATTTATATTTTTTTATTTTGCACATTTTCTGTATTATTATTGTAAATAGTATAATTATAATACCCTTTATGCCCCTCTCTAAGTCTTTTTAAGATTGATGTGATAGCATAGCATATAAATTTAAGATTTAATATGGACAATTATTTATTTATTAATATAATGTCACGCGTGATTCATGCCATACTAGCATTCTTCATGCTTCACAATTGAATTTTATGAATTTTTTTATTATCCATAATGTTTTAAGTCCTAGTTCAACTTAATTTCCAAAGTGTTTTTAGGTAAAAAAAATGTTTCTAATAATTTATATAGTTTTTTCTTTTTGCATCAACATTTATATAGTTAAGGCATCCTCATAATGATGGATAGAAAAAATTTAGCTCCAAAAACACAACAAAGCATGCTCGTGTGAGTGGAGCTATTTCACATTACAGTAAACAAATGAGCGATTCTATTTAAATCTTGTAAATGGTGAAAGCGTTCGTAGTAAAATAAAAAGGAAGATGAAAATCACAAGAAAATAACCGATAATTTGAAGCAAAAACATACATTTGGAGCTCTCCGGATGGTTGGAGTGCATATTTTTAAAATGGAGCTCTGAGGATAAGCAACAAATATATAATTTAATAATATTTATAATGTTATTTATTCATTTTATATATTTTAAAATATAAATATGATTTGAGACATCTGACAAAATATTTATCGAGCACATTGGATCATATTTTCTAATAATCCCAAACACATTGATTTTTTCACTTTTATAGTTGATAAATTATTTATTTTCTTTATTTTTTTATAAGAAGCTACAAATAATTTAAAAAATGTTTAGCTTGATATGGAGCAATAATTAATAAATATTTTATAGTTTTGAGTATTATAAATGAATGAAGACAGTGTAATTATTAAAAGAAAATCAAGTAAAATTGGGATAGATTTAGAATATATATAAATTTAGATCTACATTGCTGGAATCTTTCTAAAAGCAAAAAAAACTTTTTCTTATAATTATTAAATTTAATGCATGGTTCAAATGATGAAGAAATAAGATGAACATATAGAAGAACTTGTATGAATTCTTATAAGAGCGAAATATTCTGGCGTTAATAGAAATCCCGAAATTTTAAAGAAAATATTTTGGGATGGTATTAAATACTTGATAATATTACAGTGTTTTTAGGAATATATATCTCTCAAATACTTTCTACTAAAAACACTTTTAATTATTCTAAAACATGATCAAATTCCTGTTTTAGGAACATTTTTAAATAAAAAAAACTACAAACTCTTTCAAGTATTGCAAATATAATCTATACAAAAGAAAACTTAATTCATTTATTTAATAATGTGATAAGTGATGACGTACAATAAATGACAAAGAGCTTTATCATAAAATAATTGGCCTTTTTTTATATATTTTCTCCTTGTTTAAGTCAAAAGTTTAAATTCTGTATTCTAATGGATGTATTGATCTTATAATTTTGGGGTCAATTATAAGGAGAGTCACTTTACAATTTTCAAAATGTACTAATAATAGAGAACACAAATGGAGATTAGTACTTTTGCCAATTTATTTTATTTTTATTTTTATAATGATTGAAAAGACAAAAGTACCCCTATGGCTGTCTAGGGTCAGGGTACTGCTTTTGAGATTGAGCCCTACCTTTCTGTTTTTTCTCAATATTTTATGGGGAGTCCATCACCATCAATCCTATAAGGTATGGTACCCATTTATTGAGAATTATCATTATGTCAATATCATATATTTAATTAAATGAAGAATTAATTTTTTTTTTACAACTAAACCTTAAGGTTGCGTTTGTTTTAAACATCTTTGAATAGGCTTTTGTTAATCTTTGAATAGTCTTAATAGTATTAAGTATTAGGATTGTTGTTTTTTAACGTGGGTAGTGAGTAGGGATGTGGCGACAAATTATTTTGGGTTCTTGTCGGCACCATTCTTGTGTATGTTTAATTTAATTTTAATCGGGTTTTGTGAGTTTGAGTTTATTTTACCGAAAATCAAATACGGGTTAATTATTATTACTCTCTGTAAAACCAGAAAAATTAAATTTTAAAAATAGCCAATGTTAATAAAAATAATAAATTCTTTGTAGGGTTGGGGAAATTTAGAAAATTCTGCAATCTCGGTTAATAAAAGCAGGGTGTCTTAGATTAAATTCGTCTCTCGCTTGAAATCTGGTAACTCAAAAAGTTTAAGTCGGTCGAGGAATGACGAGGAATTTTCATTCTGGGTGATAAGTTGTCTAGGTGACTCTGGGGCGAGATTTTTTCGATTTGAAGCGACGGGTGAATGAAGCGATATGAGCCGTATATCGAAATAATAATAATAAACCCCAGCCGATTATATTTAAAAATATTTTTATTATTTTATTTTTACTCTTTTAATATAAATAATTTATTATTATTATAATGGTTTAACTAAATAATTTATAAAAATTCATAATATTTTATTTTTATGAAAAATATTAATTTAATATAATAATAAAAAAAGCAAATATAAAAAATTAAAATTTAAAAATAAAAGCAATAAAATGCAGGAGAGTTTGAGAATTTTTAAATGTCCAATGTATAATTTAATTTTTTAAATGAAGCAGTTTGAAAATTGAAAAAAAATACAGTAAATTCGGGATGGGGCCGTCCGTCTGGCGCTCCACATTTGTCATTCTAGTAGTGTATATTCTTAAATTTCTTATACAACTTTATTGAATGATGATTGAGTTTTTCTTTATTTTGTGGAAAATGACTTCGAATAGAAAAAGTGAGAATATTTTCCTTTTACGTGGAACTTTTAAAAAATTTGTGTCGAATTTATGAAGAATTTTAAAAAACAAAATGAACATCTTGAAAATTTATTAGGTTTATTAAGTCAAAAAACGCCAGCCTAAGTAAACTATCATTATTATTTTTATCTATGTGTAAATACCATGAACATGTACACACCGAAAAACGTTTAAGTTATCTAGTATCACAGACTAATTAACATTATCTTAGTATCTTAAATTAATCATACATTAGAATAAGAACTGGAACCACTGCAGTTTAAAATGAAATACCTCAACCATTTCACTATATAGCAGTGGCAGTAACTATCACTATTTGATCATAAATAAGATAAAATTTAAAAAACATGTTATGTCTATTAGGCCCGTGTTTAGTGGTGAAATTTTCTGTTTTCTCTATTCAAACTTTTTTAAAGCAAAGGAAGCTTATGTGGTTAGTGACAATAGGCAAAAGCAAATTTTGAAAGCGAAAATGAATTATTTATTTTGGCGTTTATATGAATCAGGAAAAGCATTACATGTTGTTTCGCCCATTTTCAGTGTCCAGCATGAATTATTATTTTATTAACTATTTATTTCGTCTTGAAACCCGTTTTCTCACTTCATCGTACTCCACGAAAACGGGATTGTGAATATGAAATAACATGCGTTTAAACACATTTTCATTATTTTCATTAACTTCATTTTAGAAAATGGTTTCACAATGGATTTTAACACATTAACGCTGATTAAATTGATGCAATATTTTAAAATGGCCAAGATTAGAATACGTTGGTACGTGTCCCGAATTTTGGATAAGGAAGTTAAAATTTAAATGACTAAAAGCGGGACCTTATCTTTTTGATAATCTTACTTGATTGAGCATTTTACAATGTAGTAAATTACCCCCCCACTAGAGGTTGTTACAAACGGGCCAAACCCAAACCTTGACCAGTTGAACAACTCTTCAGTTTATAAAATATTATTATGTACCAGAATCTCAAAATATACCTTTTATAACACCTAAGCTCCAATTAAATAGAAAAATATTAATCCATCAATCCTATATGCTATGGTTTAAAAACCCAGAAAAGGCTAATCTTTCAAAATTGTCAAAGCGCGATTAGAAAGTGGTATAAAATTTTACATTTTTCTATTATTTTTAAAGCAGGAAAGCAGCGTTTAGTTGAAAATAAGGCAACAAAATTGAAACAAAGTGATTAGGTATTTTGGCGTTTTATATATGAATCGAAAGCAGGTAAAGGCATTTTCCTTGTTTTAATTAAATTCAATAAATTCAACCAAATGGGGTTGAAAGTAAACGATATTTTCAATAAATTCAAGTCTGGCGTGTTTTAAAGAAATGAAAACTAAGATTAGAATACGTTAGAAATTTACGTATTAAAGATTTTTGGATAGAAAGTTGAAAATTTTCGTAGCAAGTATAGGTTTCCCTTAAGGTTTAGCTCAAATAGTAAAAAAGTGGGATGGGTTATTGGGAGATACCGAATTCGAGTCAATGGGATGGATTAACGAGAGATATTGGGTACAATCAAAATGAATAGATAATAAAAAAAAATTATTTAGGGTTGAAACACATTCCAATCAATCTCACCTCACTATCCATTCTATAACCATGCCCTAAACCTAACCCTATTAAAATAAAACTTTATTATTATAAAAATGGTAACAAAAATACAAGTGAATTACTATGAACACTTAAGTTAAATTTAAAATTAGTTGGTGCACCACATGCAATTGGACCATGCCTAAAAGTTAAATTCATCCCATCACAACCACTTGTTCTTTTTCTTTCAAATTTTGTAGAGACACTTTTTGGAAAAGACCCACAATCCGTGGGCAAAATAAATTAAATTTTAGTGCCAACATACAACTTGCATAAGAAAATTGCTTTCTTTTAGATAATAAATTTATGGGTTAGAAATTCAAATTATTAAAATGAACAAGTACACCTTTAGGGTTTGAAAGCGTTATCTTTCTTTGCCGGTTTGAAGTTTTTGCCGTTTGCCACTGGCCTCCCCCCTCCTATTCTCTCCTTCTTTCGATCCATCCCGATCATACCTTGAGTTTCTCAATCCTATCTATAACATCCTCTTGTTGTAGTCTGTCTTTTTTGATAGATAAATACCGCAGATGCGGGGTTTTGATAAGATATTCGGCGGTTGTTGCGGTATGTTTAGATTTGCCAGCGTGTTCACGGTGTGCGGTTGTGAAATGTTGGTTTTGTAGGTTGTGTTTGCGATCAATTGGCGGGGTTTTAGATCCGATAGAAGCATCTTATCAATCCGCATTCATCGATTATCTGCCGGATCTTGAATCGTATGTGATACCGGCAACTTTGGATTATCATTTGTGTAAGTCATACGAAGCCTTATGTTGGTTGTGGCGGGTTTATTATGGCTGCAGAATCACTGCGTCATCTTATTAGAGATTTAACATTATCTTGTATTCATGCAATCTTTTCTTTAATATATTCTGCCTTGAATCGATAAGATTATATCGCTTTAAAAAAAAAAAAACATACTACACCTAAAAAAAAGGTACTTGATGATAAATCAAATTCACTTGCCTTTGAAGGGAAGTTATTGAATGATGAAAGGAGTTTTGCTTTTTTATTTTTTTATTTTTTTATTTTAAATGGATGTTACATGTGAAGAATATGGTTTTTAAGTTATCAAGTATTAACGAGGGGTTTTTAGGTCAAAGGAAAACACTATATTCTAACTTTCTATTTTCTTTTTTAAAAAAATAGGCATTGACCTTTTTTTATTAAATCATCTTTTTTTAGTCTTTAACTAGAAATAAAATCTGTATCTAGGAAAAAAAATAGCCACAAGTTGAAATCAATAAAATTATTTTTTTTCTTTCAAAAATATTACACAAAATAAAAATATATATTACTTATTCTTAATATTTATATTATTGTAAAATAAACTCAAACTCAGTAAAAGAGCGAACTGAATTGTACCAAAGGTTCTAAGTTGGAGTTCATGTAAAAACAAGTGAATAAATGTAATACAATGACAATAATGCAATGAATAAATGTCAATATATTCTTAAAAAAATTTATTTTATAAAATGCAATGACAATAATGAGTTTTCTAATTAAAAACATTTATTGTTTCGTAATTACTCATAATAGTTACCTATTTCATAATATGTGGTTTTTCTTTCTTATTTTGTTTTTTAAAAAGTTATATCTTATTTTGTTAACAATAAAAATTGATGACAGCAATTCAGCTTTGATAAATATTTTTTTGAAAATCAATTTATTTAATATAACTAAAATCTTTTAAGATATTTGACATCAGACTCGAATTCGATCTTTTTGTGTGACTTATTTTTAAACTGTATCCAACAATATTTTAATTGTAATAAAAGAATATATCTAATAAAACAAATTCAAGCGATTTAAAATATTTGTGTTTATTAATTTTATTTAGTATTTTTTAAATTATTTATGGTAAGTACTAAGTAGGGAGATTTTATTTAATTTTAATGATAAAAAATAATAAAATAAACCAACAACTATTTGAATATCACAAAAATATGTTTACTTGATATTATCATCTTCCAATTGATAAAAATAGAGGTGACGGTCGTATGTTAATGCAAGATTCGTATTCGTGTCGTGTGTCGATATCTGAATCGTGTTAATGTCGTCAACCTAAACCAACACGAATAATAAGCGTGTCGGCGTTCACATTTACTAAACTATTTCATTTATTATTTGTGTTAAGCAGTCAGCAGCGAATATGATCGGAATTTTAATTTGATTATTTAAAATAATAAAATTATAATTAATTATCGTCGTATTTAACCCAAATAACCTATTAAATTTAACATCATTTATTAATTTTATTATTTTAAATTAATAGAAACAATTAATAATTGATATTTAACACAAATAACTTATAAAAAAAATAAGTTAATTTAAAATTAATATAATAATTAAATAGGTAAGAGAGTCGTATTAGGCGATGTCAGCAGCGAATATGATCTGATTTATTAAGCGTGTTAGGCGAGTCGATACGAATATAAACTCAAACGCGAATTATACTTAACTAGCGTAGCGAAGTATTAGGTTCGCGTGTATTAACCTTCGGATCAAATTTTGATAGCCCTAGATAAAAGTAATGATAAAAATAATTATAATAAAAACAAATTCCAGAAGTAAATTGTATTTCTGAAACTAATTTCAATAAATTT